>VMDR010006109.1:0-47358 GCA_007922815.1 Macrotus californicus
GACAGTCTTTCCGTAAATGGTGCTGGGTAGTTGGCAGTCCATGTTTAAAAAATAAAGTTAACTCCTAGCCCCTAACATAAAAACACGTTCCAGGTGAACTGTATTTCTAAGAACGAAAGGTAAACTAACAAAACTTTTAGAAAAAAATGGAACGTCTATATGACTGTGATATGGACAGAGACTTCCTAAGTAGGGCACCAAATATGCTAAAATAAAGAGGAAAAGATACTAAATTGGACTAAACTAAATTTAAGTGCTTATATTCATTAAGAATATATTTTAAAAAGTGAAAAAGCAAGCAAGCCACAGAGTAAGGGAAGAAATATGTGACAACTATATAGCTTTATGTATAATATGTATTAAATCCAATTTATAAAGCATATGTATTAATATAGATAAATATACTTTATATGCTATATAAGTATATAACAATATATTTAATACAAATATATGTTGATATATTTATTTAATACAAATATATTTGTATTAAATTATGAATTATAATAAAGTGATATATAAATTACACATATCATCACTCTATGTATGTGTGTTTGTATATTATATATATATATATTTATATATAATTTGCTAAATATATATCTGACAGAGAACTCAAGCAGAGAATATACAAGGTCTGTTCAGAAAAAGTCCAGCCATTGTTAATATAATGAGAACCGTTTGCCAACATTGATGTAACCTGGCAGCCAAGGAGAGTGGGCTGGAATGCACATGTGTGAACAATGATGACTTCACTGTACTAGTCAGTGGGGGTGGTAGACACCATTGAGTGAGCATGTGTACTGTGTGGCCATCGCATTCAAAATGACTGAGTAGAGCAATGAATCTGTATCAAATTTTGGGTTAAGCTTGAACATTCCTCTGTGGAAACTATTTGGGTGATTCAGAAGGCCGTAACTACGGGCAACTGGTGATGGTCAGCTTCATCACAACAACATGCCTGCTCATGCCTCACGTCTTGTGGAGAATTTTGTGGTAAAACATCAAATCACCCAGGTGACTCAGCCCCTCTACAGCCCAGATTTGGCACCCTGCAACTTCTGGCTTTTCCCAAA
Organism: Macrotus californicus; assembly: GCA_007922815.1. Classification (NCBI taxonomy): domain Eukaryota; kingdom Metazoa; phylum Chordata; class Mammalia; order Chiroptera; family Phyllostomidae; genus Macrotus; species Macrotus californicus. The sequence goes on from VMDR010006109.1 coordinate 1,074, forward strand.
ACTAAAATCACCTTTGAAAGGGAAGAGATTTCAAACAGTTAATGAGATTCAGGAAAATATGATGGAGCAGCTGACGGTGATTGGGAAGACTGTGTGAGGTCCACAGGTGTCATTGTCCTATGTACAGTGTTTCTTGTGTTTTGTATCTTCTTCATAGTACATGGCTGGATACCTTTTGGACAGATGGCATATAATGAGTTCCCATAAATCAATAAGAATGAAGTCAAGGCACCATTTCAGTTTTGACTGGGGAACTACAAGAGCCTGAGTTGGCTGACTATCTCCCATGGAACAGATCTGGCCACCACTGTGAGATAATACTATATATCGACTCGCATAGCTAAAATGGAAAAGACAACAATACCAAGTGCTGGTAAGGGTATGAGGCAACTAGAACTTTCCCACATCCTAAAAGTATTACCAAATGGTGCAACCATCCTGGGAAGCTCTTTGGTAATGTCGACTAAGGCTGAACACATTCATACCCTATGACCTATAGATTCCACCTCTAGGTGCATAGCTAGGCACCTAACTTTTTTTTTAATGGATTTAGACATGGGGTCACAAGTTCAAATGCATATAGAGAAAGGTTAGGCAAGTAATGTCAATTGCTAGCCAGAAGGGCTTTTCCAGTGAAAGTGATTTAAGTGTATGCACTTGACACCCTTTGGCTTAGCTGCCCTTCACTCTTCCGTTTACTTTCCTCTGGAAACAGCCCCTGCCACCATGTGTAGACCTCAAGGCTCTGCCTCTCCCCCAGTGGCTGATTGCTCTTGGATAGACACTTTACCCATGCCTGGTGCCATGGATGCAGCTGGTGCTCTGCCCAGATCTCCTTGCAGGGCAGTGCACCATCCCCCAGCTGGTGTGAATGTTGGCTGCTGAGCAGCCCACAGCTGCCCCCTTCTATTGAGTCGCCTTGCCCCAATATGCTTCAGAAACTATGCCCTCCCCTGGACACAAGCCACAGCCAATAACTGATAGGTACAAGGGTGCAAAAAGCAGGCCCCATTGCTTCAAGATGGGATAACTGCAATATCCTTCACTCTCCAGATCCCACTGTAGGATCAGGCTGAAATGGGACTTGCTTAGTTCTATCTTCTGCTGCATCCTGCTTCCCTCCTGAGAGCATTTCCCCAGAAATCACTTGCACCAGAATCTCTGTAGGGAATGTAAGCAAAATTATAGGGACCATAAGACCTCTCTTCCCAAAGAGCCAGAGAGCCTAGACATGCTGAAACCATCATATCAATGGCAACACAACCATGAACCCTGAAGCTCTGTTTCCTCGCTTGGTGAGCTGCGGTTACCAGGTTTCCTTTGCATAAAACTCCAGGGGCTTGCCAATAAACCACCCCCCTCCCCTTTTTTTAGTTTAAGTCAGCCCAAGTCCATTTGCTTCCCTGAAACCAATATAACCTAATAAAATGGGTACTACAGGCCTGATCTAACACAGCTTTGGAGATATGACCCAATGCCTGGTGGGATGATACCGATCAGAATCCTAAGGGGAACGTTAATTACTTTCCTATTCCCTTGGCATCAATACCTAGAAGTGCTGCTGCTGGGAATGCTTCCCATCCCTTGGTTGTTCAGGAATTCGCCTTGCTGGGGAGCTCCTTTGCTGCCTAGGGTTGTGTTTCCCTGAGACCTTCCTCGTTCCCTGGAGTCAAGGAGAGCTAAATTCCTCCCACTGGTCATCATGTGCTGGCACATCTCTTTGTTTCCAGTCTTGTTCAGCAAGGCTCTAGATTCTCTCTGAGTCTTCTTATCATGAAATCCACTTTTCTACATCTTTTTCTCTCCATGTGCATGTGTGTGCATGCACATTGCAGTGAGTTTGCATACATGTTAGGAAAGCAGGAGGAGGAGGTGGCGGGCAAGTCACAAAAGGGTGGTCAGATTTCAAATCACCGAAGTGCGGGTTCAGGGCGATACCGCACAAGCCTGAGTAGTTCCACTCAGGATTATTCACTGATTCATCAGGAAATTGATCCCGGTGACCCAGACTCCCCCTTCTCAGTAGTCAAAGGCAGCTTTTGTTGGAGCCCGTCATTGTGCCTCGATAGCAATTTTACTATTGGAAGAGTTTAGCCGAAGACAAGTTTCAATCCGAGCCCACTGCAGACATAGCAGGATGACATTTTAAGGTGTTAGCCCACATTCCGATCTGCAGCGGCCCGACCGCCCCTCCTCTCCCTCCTTTCAAGCAGACAGTCTCAGGGCAGGCATGCTGCTGAGCGAAGAGGCAAAAGTTGACGAGTCTTTCTGGCTCGCCCCTACTAACTGGTGGACCACTGTGTTCAGAGCGCCCACTGTCAGGGGTGGTTTGGCCCACACCGCGCTTACTGAGCGTGCAGCTTTGGCCACATAGGGCTCAGCCTTCCAGTTTATCACCGTCTCCGCCACTCCCTGTTGTCTATCACAACTGACATTACCTGCCTAGCCTCTTTCATCTTCTTTTATTTTTTTAATCCTCACCCGAGGACACTCCCAACTGATTTCAGAAAGAGGGGAAGGGAGAGAGAGAGACAGAGAGAGAGAAGCATCCATGTGAGAGAGAAACATTGACTGGCCACCCCACGCACACACCCTGACTGGGACTGAACTCACAACCCAGGCATGCGCCCCGACTGGGAATCACACCCACAACCCATCCATGGGGCGACCCTCCAACCAACTGAGCCACACTGGCCAGGGCCTGGCCTCTTTCCATGTGCATCTGTGTGCCCCAGGCCTAGACCCATCATGGAAGATTATGTTAGGTGCCCGGGAAGCCAACATTCTCCTTTGTGAGAGAAGAAACAGGAAGACTAAGAGGGGAAGGTTTCCTTCAGAGGAGGGAGAGCTCAGTGACCGTCAATAACGAGCCAGGGCCAATTCTCAGCATCCTGGGGAGAAGGAAGGAGCAGATCCCACAGTTCGGTTCTGGACTTCCACTGGGGTCCAAAGGTGTGACAAGCTAGGGGAGTTGCAGACGGGGCTGTGCTGAAGGAGCAGTACTCCCACAACAGGAGAGAGAGAGAGGCATATATGAGGGCTCAAGTCAATGAGGAAACTCTCCCTTCCAATCACTCCTTAACTCTCCTTTTCCTTTCCCTTCCCCTTCCCCAGTGATTCATCCACTGAACAGATATTTAGTAAGTGTTCATTGTGTGTCAAGCACTGCTGCTTTTTAAAAAAAATTTTTTAATTGATTAGAGAGAGGGGGAGAGACATCGATTTTTGTTGTTCTACTTATTTGTGCATTCATTGGTTGATTCTTGTACGTGCCCTGACTAGGGATCAAACCCACAACCTTGGCATATGGGAACAATGCTCTAACCCAACTGAGCTACCTATCCAGCATCTTTGTTGCTTTACCCCTTAAGGTACCTTGATACCCCTTTGCTTTGAACAAGATACAGACAACTTTGTCCTTATTGTCTCCTTATATATACTTCTAGAATTTTAGCTCTGGAAAAGCCATGGGAGCTGATGAAGGCTTCCTACCTTCAAGAAAGAGGCTGGGAATGGAGACCCAGAGGGGTGGGGAATTTGCTCCCTGCCTCAGAGCCTGCTTTCTGTCTGGTCCTCCACTACAGTGTTCACTGCAGCAGGGGAGGGACTTAGTCTCTCTGGCCACTGCTGTATCGCCAGCAGAGCCTTGAGCAGTGCCTGGCACATAGTAGGTTCTCAATACCTATTTGTTGAATGAATGAATGAATGAATGAATGAGCAGCCAAGTAGTCAGGGACAGACCTGACCTCAGACGTCACATGTCCTAAATCCCTGTCCAGGCTCTTTCCCAAACTGTAAGTCGACAAAGGGAAAGTCAGTGTTTTTCACGAGGGCTTGTAACAAAAAACTAAGAGGAAAATAAAGCATAACAGGAAATTCAATGACAGGGACAGTTTTTAAAAGCACATATGATGGTGGCGGAAGTTTAGCGGAGCCTGATCTAGTGAAGGCAGCCCCGAGCTGTGTGCGATTCATTGATCAAATTCTCCCAGAGCCTCCTGAGCTCGTTGCTCTCACCTGAGAATCGGCATATTCTAGGGGTAAAGGGCTCCCCAGGGAAAGTATCCCACTCACCTAGAGCTTCTTGCCACCTCCGTGGCCTCTCCCTCCACCTGACACAGAGCCTGTTACTGGGCTGTTACCTGGCCACGGTGAGTAGCTGAGCACACCTACGGAATTAGGAGCCTCAGCAATTGGCTCCCAGGAGTTTACAGACCTGGGGGGAAGGTAACGTTTGTGCATCCAAAACAAGAACAATGAAGGCTACCACAGTGACTTTGCTGCTGCTCCCAATTTAAATAACAACCGTAGGCAAGACAGGTGGGTGAGAGGCCTCCACAAGGGAAGACAGCAGGGTGGGTCTAAGGCTTGTGAGCAGGGAGGGAGAGCTTCTGCTCAGCACCCCTCCCCCTTCTGACTGCGGCACCTTGACTATCCCTTGAGAAACTGTCCCTAACACATGGCATATCATCTGGGTGGGACTGTCAATTAAAGTGCTGTGACCACAGGGTATGTGTGACTGAGTAACCCAAACCAGGTCATTCACCTTCTTTCTTCCAGAAACTTGAGTCCTGAGCACAAGACCATAAGGGTAGAAAAATCTATCCTCAGGGAGGCTCCTTCAAGAGACTGCCTGTTAACTCTTACTACCTGGACTACCCTTATTTCTCTTCTCTCAGGGGCCTGGCAGGTCAAATTCTGTAAATTCTGTGAGCTTTCATTCCAATATCATTCCAATGAGGTCTTTTAAAGGTCAGAATCCTGCCTTGTACGAAATGTTCCTGGACTATGCGAGATGAGAGCCTTCCATGAATAGCTCGAAGGATGTCATTAGCAAAGCCTCTCGAGAACTCTGCCCAGCCTGGCTGGAGGGGAAACTTCAGGGAAGTGTGAGAACTCAGGTGGAAGATGGGGGGTGGGGCCAGAGTGGGAAAGTCCATTCCTACTTGTCTGGAGGGTGAATGGCTGTGGGACATACTTCTGGGCCATACTCGGAGCTGCGGGTGGGGCTAGGGCCAGCCAACAGAGACGTGCGTACAACACATCAGAAACTGGGGGTGGACCCGAGAAGTGAGCTGTGCAAGGAAGTATCATCCATCTGGTCAGGTGAGGCAGCAGAGAGTTAGGACCCACTACTGAAGAGAAGCAAGTGCGAAGCAAGGGTCCCTTGTAAGGGGAATGTGAGGATGGGTGTAAAGAACAGAATACGCTCTTGAGTCAGTCTGCCCAGGTCTGAACCCTGGCTCCCTCACTGACCTTGTGTGATGGGTTTTCTTACCTTTCAATGCCCCCTACCTCTATTTAATTTAGTGGCTTGCAAGTAACAAGTGCTCCATAATGATGGCTTAGTGTTATTATTTTTATCAATAAAAGTTGGTTCTATTAATCCAATTGTTAGTTAACAGTTATTATTATTACCAGCTAAAGTTCAGATTCGAAGCCACAGACCATCCTTATATGCACATCCCCCACCCAGAAACCACACAGAAATACCCCTGGGACCCAGCCTGAAATTACAGACTAATACACCTGAGACAAAGTCAATAAGGAAAGATCTAACAGGTGTAAACTTCTACCATTATGTTAAAACATGATGGTCTACATGATGGTCTGAGACACTGACCTATAGAATGGACAGGGACCCAGGTGACTGGCAGAGTCAGGACAATAACCGGGGGTACTTCCTGTCTTGATAGGATTCCTGGGATCTGGATGCAGAGACAGCCCATGCTGCTTAAACAGGAGCTTGGTGGTCCATGAAGTACTCAGTGCTCTCAAGGAACCAATCTGCAAATGTATCACCCTTCACAAATGGGGAGGGTTGCAGAAAGTGCTGACCAGGGAGCTAGATGTCCTGGAGTCCACAGAGGGCCTGTTAGGACTTATGGGAAGTGATTTATTCTCTCAAGGCCTGGCTCTCCTGTACTAGTAGAAGTAGCTCCTGACCGTGGTATGCATGTCTCTCCTCCACCTTCGAATACGGACCGCTCTGTCTGAACCCCCCCTCATCTCACTCCTTCCCCACCTCATCCGGATGTTCCCAGGATTTCTGAGTTTTAGGCACAACGTGTCCTCCCCCAGAACTGATACTTTATCCCAAAGGACAGTTGGAAAATCTGGGCATAGCCCTTGGATGGTCATATGCTGACAAGTGGGCCATTCCTCGGGGTCACAAGAGACTGAACCATGGGCTATGTGGGCAAAGAGGACCCAATGCCAAGGCCCTGGGGCAGAGATCTTCCTGATGTGTGCCAGGAACAGCAGGGAGGGCAGGTGGCCATAGCCCAGAAGGCAGAAGCATCTGATTGAACAAATATGTGCTGATACATGTTTATTAACTGGCTCTTGACAAAGACTTGATTGGTAGCATTTATTGAATGCCATGGTGCACACCCTCCTATGGTGGCTGATTTCAGCCTGCCAATGTGACATTGCTAACCACAGAGCTGGGAGGGGACATGCACAGGGACCTCTCGAGAGGTGCTGTGAGTGGGCCCCAGCACACCTCTGCCTGCAGGCCACTGGACGTGAGGACATCAACCTCACGGGAGGATGACCCATGGAGCTGGTTCAGGGTCAAAGGAAGGGGACAAAGGATAGGCTGTGATGCAACATTTACATGTCAGGTGAAAATGAAGCCTCTTTGAAGGCGAAGGAAGGCTCGAAAGAGAAAATCGGTGGCCCCAAGTCAGTAGAGTAGAGTGTCATGGAAGCCAGGGAGATCCCACTGCCAGCTAAAGCAGAGGTTCGGTAAGGCCTGGAAAACACCTGTTGCATTTCAAAGTTGGCAGATGAGCCCTGGTTGCTGTGACTCAGTGGGTTCAAGCATCATCTGGTAACCGAAGGGTGGTGGGTTTAATTCCCAGTCAGGGCACATACCTAGGTTGTGGGTTCGATCTCCGGTCTGGGTGCGTATAGGAGGCAACCCATTGATGCTTCTCTCTCACATTAACATTTCTCTCTCTCCTTCCCTCTCTCTCTAAAAAGCAATGAAAAATTGTCCTCGGTGAGAATTAGAAAAAGAAAAGTTAGCAGGTTATTGTTACTTAACCAGAGTGGGGAGGACAAGCAGCCAGAGCATTGAGAGGAAAATGTTTGGAAAGAGAGTGTTTCAGGGAAGCTGGCATCTGGGATGTTCTCTCGGCTCTCTACATAACAAATTACTGCAAAACTAGTAGCTTAAAACAACAATAAACATTAATTTAAAAAATTGTCTCCTAGCCTCTGTGGGTCAGGAATTCAGGAGCAGCGTAGCTGTGTAGTTCAGACCTGGAGTCTCGCACGAGGCGCAGCGAAGACGTTGGCCGGGCTGTGGCTGTCTATGGGGTTAACCAGGGCTAGAGGGGCTGGCCAGCAAGATGGCTCACCCATGTGGGTGCAAGTCACGCTGGCAGGAGGCCTAAATCTTTTCCACGAGGACCTCCCCATGAGGCTGCGGGAATACGCTAACAATGTGGCAGCTGGTCCCCTCCAGAGTGGGCGATCCGACAAGAGAACAACAGAGGGGGCGATGTCTTTTAGGACCTAGTCTCAGAAGACATACACCATCACTTCTGCAGTGCCCTGTTGGTCACACAGACCAGCCTTGATTCAGGGTGGATGGGGACAATACGACGGCACAGATGCCAGCAGGAAAGGATCACTGGACCTGGGTAGTGGGGCAGGGGGGGTGGCACAGGGCATCTTGGAGGGTGGAACCACAGATGGGACCAGGCAGGGTTGTGAGGCCTGGTGGGATTAACTGGCCTCAGGATTGCACACAGGACTCCACTATGCTTCGTGGAATCCCAAGTGTATCTGGGCCCCCCACAGAGTTGTTAGTCGGGCCGTCCGTGCCAGTACCTCTTCCTGCAGACTTTGAGGTTGACGTAGGAAAAGGCCTAGCAATATGGAGATGTTCTTCTGTGAGGACCAGAGACCATCGCAGGCTGAGGCCTCACGTGGAGCCCTATGGCTGAGCCTGTTTCAAACACAGACCCCTTGGAAGGCACACAATGGCTGGACATAGAAACTTGTGTAACGAGATTTCTGTCGTTATCAGAAAAAAAGAAGTGTGTTCACCCTGATTCAGTGTCACCTTAGCGATCAGGGTTTACCTCTTTCTACCTTTACGATTCCATTTTTCCCCATAGTAAAATATATGAGTCGGGGGAAATGTTATTACTTTGCAACTTTGTGTGTCATAAATATATAAGGACTTATAACGGTATACACAACACCTCCTATAATAATGTCTGGAGATGAGAGTCAAATCCGTGTAAACTAGAATTTGCTAGGCAATTACCTTTCAGTGAATTCTCTGTTGCTGCTATCTCGTGGCCACTTAGAGTAATAACAACTAGAGTGTTGCCCCTGGTCCAGGAAATCACCACCCAGGAGACGATTGCCAGAGTTCCCGCTCCTGCATCCCATCCAATGGTTGTCTGGGTTCTGGGTGACTGTTTCCCATGCAAGTGGCCGATTTGGAAGGCAGTCTATACTTATGCTGTAAGGCTGTAGTTGTTAGGGAGTTCTTTCTGATACTGAGCCAAATTCTGCCTCGATCTAATTTCTGTCCTACGTGTCCTTCTTTTTCTATTGTCTCATTTTTTTGTTAATATTTGAAGGCAGCTGCTTATCACATTTCCACATATTTTTTCCCCTAAAAATGGTCCCAGAGAGAAAGGAGTAAATATTTTAACTCTTTTCTCTCTTCTGGTGTGATATGGTTTCCAGAGCCCCCATCATTCTGTGCCTCTCTCTCAGGTCAGCTTCCCTAGAAGCAGAGTGTGAGATCAGGATTCTAGTGCAAGTGATTTTGAGGGTGTGTGGGTGGGCTGCCCTCAGGGGATACGTTTAGGGGCATAGGGGATGCAGGATGAGGCAGGGGACAGAGCTGAGCAAGGATATGTTCTCGGCTGGAGATGAGCCTCAGGCTGATTGGCGGGGCAGGTCTGGGGCATGAAAAGCGCCACAGAGGTATTTCACCTTGAAACCTGCGGCGCACCTTTGTGTACTCTGTGTCACTCAGTCACTGGCTCTGGGAGCTTGGGGATGGGAGTAACCTTCCTGAGCCAAGTGCTTCCCGTTGGAGCAGAGTAGGGCTGAGAGTTGTCGTCACCAGTCCAACAGTCGTAGCATGTGGGGGAAGGCTGCCCAGGAAAGGAGATCTTGTATACCTTCTGCTAAGGTCCCACCTCAGCTCTCATACCCCGCCCAGGACCCACACATCTCAGACTTGGTCTGATGTGTAGGGCTCAAGGGGACCGTTGAATCCCATTCTCCTTAGCTCAGCGTTAAACCCCAAGATGTTTTTCACGTAAAATTGTTCCCAGACCAAGAGTTTTCCATCGATGCTCATGGCATGGTGATACCAAAAGGGAAAAGCACTTTGATTACTTTAAAATGTCGTGTTGCTGTTTTGAGTTCACATTCTAGCCCACTGAGTTTACTTTGAGTCTCAATTTGGTTGTCTAACCCAGCATTCTCTGCCGTCACCTTTTAAGTGTCTCTCTTTGGTGACTTTCGATGTTCTCGTCCATTCTTGACACCTAATGGCTGCTCATCCCTTAATATCTATCTCTTCTGAGGTCTGGCTCCTTGCGCAGGCCACACGGTTCTCTGCTGCCGCCCATTCAGCATCCCCATTTGACTCTGGTTAAAAATGTTTGGGAGCAGGCCTGGGGCCAGTGATCCAGAGAGTCAGCCGAGGTCTAACAGAAACCTGCGTCTGAGATAAGAAGACAGCCTGGAACCCAGGTAGTTAAGGAGGCAGTGCTAGGTGACCCATCCTGAAAACTCAGGAACACCAGCATAGTAGCTTTGGCCTTTTGGTAGCTTGACAGAAGGTGGGGAGGCGTCTGAGAATAATTCAGGGAATGTATTCGACTAAGTTCCAACTTATTTAAAGGCATTGTAGAGTGGGCCCTGATGGCCTTGAACTTTATAACTTGTAGAGACTTATCCTTGATAATTACCCTCAGCTATCCTCTGGGATAATGTTTTCTGTGTATTCAACTACAGCATCACTTTCAGTATCAGACCCAGAGAAGGTAGGCAGCGTGATGCTCTCTCCCTGCCTCCATCCAGCAGCTGGGGTAGTGGAGGCCACCCCTCATCTCTGACCCTGATCGAGGTGATGGGCACAGCCTTCTCGCCCCAGGCCTCCATCAGCAGAAGGAGCCGGTCCTGCAACCAGAGCTTTCCCTGCCAGCCTTGTCTGGCACTGCCAAGCACTTCCCCACAAGGAGCATGGATGGGAAGGGTCACCATGAAAGGCAGATCATAGCAAAGGCCAAGGACTACCTCAAATCACCTCCTGTATTCCAGAGATATGTGTGTCCCACCCGCCCTTTAGGAAACCCTGGCTTACGGCTTATATTCTGAATTGGAGAATCATCTAATTATGGAAATTCTGTCCTGTCACGCTCTCAGTCTCTTCCAGACCAAACACCTAAACACCTGGAGGGTAATGAGACCATGGACTGGGAACCGCAGCAGAAACCTAGTCCATGAACTGCCTATGGACTGTGAAATAGGCTTTTTTCCCCCTAGTTAGAGCCCTGGAGCTTTACATGAAATAAATCCTCTTTTATTTGTTCGTCAGTCCACCAAGTTCAGTAGGTCTTTACATATTTGGGCACTGTCTACAAAGCAACTTAAACTGTGGTTATGACATTAAGGAAATTCCAGGGCTGAGGAACACGTGCCCCCAAAGGTAGGCACAAGGCAAATTCCATACCAGGATGGCTCGGCCTAGATTTCAGAGTCGCTGTGTCTGTCTATATTTAAACTCGGTAAGTATGCCCTGCTGGTGTTGCTCAGCGGATTGAGCACCAGTCTGTGAACTGAAAGGTTGCCAGTTCGATTCCCAGTCAGGGCACATTCCTGGGTTGCAGGCCAGATCCCCAGTTGGGGCGGTGTGAGAGGCAACCGATTGATGTATCTCTCACACACTGATGTTTCCCTCCCTCTTTTTATCCCTCCTTTCCCCTCTCTCTAAAAAAAAAAAAAAAAAAAAAAGTAAATAAATAAAATCTTTTAAAAATAAAAAAAAAATCCATAAGTATTTTTAACTAGGCAAAAGGCATTTAAGTTAGAAAAGGTCACGGTGAAGAATAAGTTCCCTTATGACCCCTTCCCTTGGTCCTCATTTCTGTCCCCAGAGGTGAATGTTACCAGTGTCTGTGCCTCTTTAACCATGCCTGTCCTCTCAGGCATGTGTCATTTGTGCTGTGTACATACTATGTTCATAATTTCCTTGAAACCGTGTTCTAGTAATGTCTTAAGAAATCCTCACTCCTTTCCTATCACCTGTTTTAGTTTGGGCTTCCTCAAAACCAAAGACTGAAGTAAGGGCTCGGGTGCCGTTTATTAGGGAGTGATCGGGGACCAGAAGTGAAGGAGCGGAGACAGGGAGACCAGGAAGGGAGAAAAACTATCAGGAACAACGGCAGTGGAGGGCCAATCGAAAATTTTATTTTGGATATGTACATACATTAAATTTGAAATGATTCTTGGACATCCAGTGAAGTTAAGCAGGCACCTCGCAAAAAGGGTGAAGTTATTCACAATAAAATGGAGGTGATGACTACTGAAGAGAGCCCAGGGCTTCTTTTCCCTGGTGATGACTGCCTGTGAACCAGAGATCGCGTGTTCTGTCAGACTCCGCTTAGAGTTATCTAGGAGAGAAACAAGTTGCTGCTGGGGAAGCTGCTTTCCAGATGCCAGCATCCCCCCTGAGATGTTATATCGCATTAAAAAATGGTCCCAGAGGCTGCTTTCCACAAACGGCATCCTTAAGTCTTCTTAGATGTCTTTCAATACATTAGTCCACAAAGTGGAAGCCATTATCACGCTCATTCATTTTTCACGAAGTGTTGTAACAGGAATCGTGGCTTGGGCAAGTGAAGCCGAAAGCTGTGTTAATAATGTATGTTAAGTACAAGTGATAAGTACAGTTGTCATCTTAGCATCACTGAACGTGTTAGGGCCAAGAGGCGCCGTGTGGCAGCACGGTCCCACTCTGTCCCCCTTCCACCGGGAGGCTGGGAATGAAGAGACTAGAGTAGAATCTTCAGTTTTCAGCTTATGTTAGTGGTTCTCTAGGATTCGTGAGCAGAAAAACCATCTGAGGGTGATTCTGACTCAATAGGTCTCTGTCTCTCCCTCTCCCCTTCCCTCCATCCAACAAATGTCCGTTAAGCTCCTTATTAGGCCTAGGAATCTGCACATGAACAAGCCCTCTAAATGATTTTCATGTAGATGGCTCACAGGAGAAGCTGGCCTAAGGAAACCTGTAACCGAATCAGTGGCTGTCTCTGTCACGTCCGTTTTACCTAGCTCCCGACCCATACACACAGATGCTCTGTTGCATTTAAGTATTCACCCTTCTCTGTTCAGCCGTGCACTTCAGGAGAGGCTGGCCGCAGACCCACAGGGCAGGTCCTGATCGGTCTATGACAGTTCCGGTTCTCCTGTTCCCCTTTGCAAGGATTGGTTTAGACAGGGCCATGTGATGCTGTTCTGACCAGTGAAATTGAGGGGAAGTCTATAGGAGGCTTCTGGGAAACACTGTCCTGCTCCCAATAAAAGACACACTGGAAAAGATGATCTTCCTCCCCAGGCAGCGGACACGCTTGTATCTGGATGTGAAGGCTGGCACTAAGGCAGCCACCTTGTGACCATGAGGGGGAGTCTAGTCCAAAAATGAGGGCTGTCCACCGGGTGACCGAGCAGCAAGGTAGAAGGAACGTTGAGAATGTTGTCAAGCCATTGAGTTATTTAACCCTGGAGCTATCCTATTCTTGAACTTCCAGGTGCAGGATAATCATTTCCCTGTTGTTTGGCCCAGTAAATTTGAGATTCTTTTATACTCTCTGCTGAAACACTCTGGCTGGCATTGAGTTTGTCTGTGCACTTTTGATTCAGAGCTTAAGCTTTTTGTGATTTACTATGAAATAATTACAATGTCTCAGGTGGAGTCCTTAGAAGCAGTTCCTGAGACAGGGGTTTGAGAACACATGATTTCTGGAGGCTGTGCTCTCAGGAGAAGCCAGGAGGGAGGGAAATAGGATAGGAAAAGGGGAGGAGATGAATAGGGATGTGGTCTCGGGCAAAGTCCGTCCTTGGCCTGACACCTGGGAGGTTCTGGATCTGTGTTGCCTAATCTGGTATCCAGTAACCACATGTAGCTATTTAAACTTAAATTAATTAAAAGGCATTAAAATTTGCCCTGACCAGTTGGCTCAGTTGGTTGGACATCGTCCCACAAAGCGGAAGGTCACCAGTTCGATTCCTGATCGTGGGACATTCCTGGGTTGTGGGTTTAGACCTAGTCAGGGCACGTGCAAGAGGTGACTGATCAATGTTTCTCTCTCAAATTGATGTTTCTCTCTCTCTCGTTCTTCCTCTTTTCCCCTCTCAATCAATCAATCAATATGAGGTGGGGAAAGAATTAAAATTTAAAAATCAGTTTTTCAGCCTCACGTCTAGTGCTTGGTGGCCACATAGAGCCAGTGGCTACCATACTGAACAGAGCAGACAAGCAATTCCGTCATCACAGAAAATTAGCCCAGAGAGCACTTCCTGTCGGTGGAAATCATCACACAGAGTTGCCCTGCCCTGCTGTGTTTGCACTCCAGTGACAGGCCCTCTGTGGCTGCCACTGTGGGGAGTGGGTGTAACCTCCCAGAGAGATCCAGGGAGGTGTCTCCAGAGAGGTGGCTCCTATCAGCCAAGGGCAGAGCACAGGAGACAGTCACAACAACTCCAAATTCACCACCAGGTAAGAAGACCTGGGTGGAGGAGCTGCAGTGACCACCATCATGGAGTCAGGCGGGCCTGAGCTGGGATGCAGTGCTTTCGGCAGAGTGATCAGGCAGCCCCCCTTCCCACTGGTCTATGTTTCAAATTCAGGGCCTCCTGGGCTCGCTTCCAGGGAGCACCTTGGATCCCTACCCATTCCTGTATCAGACACACATCAACTGTATACACGTATCTGATGAGTGAGTCACTCCAGAGATACTCAGATTACAGGGGGACAATGGAGGCTCAGAGCGCAGACTCTACGGGAGAAAGGGAAGTGGCCCAGTGCATAAGACCTAGGTAAAATACCTGAATGCCACACAGTGGTGATGATACTGGGCGGAGCGCGGAGCTGCTGCCAGGACGGGCTCCTCCAGCCTCTGCATCCTATCAGAAAGGAGATGAGAGCATAAATCATTACCAAGTGCTCACACCTGTTCTTATGTTTTATGACTGTCTACTTTTTGGTTACCACTTCATATGACACCGGTTCCATAATGTCATCTTCCATAAAGAGAGCAGAAGTGATTTAGTCTTTCCTCTTGCACGTTTTTTTTTTTTTTTTTTTTTAATTATCGCTACTTTAGAAACATTTCTCTTTGCTTCACATCTTGTTTATGGGAAATGGCCCCTCTCTACCTTCCTCCTCAGCGTCTTGATCAGGGGTTACTCCTCGTTCGGGGGAAAGCCCTCAGAAGACAGCCAAGTGGTTGCACTGTCATTGGTCTTTCAGTCGCTGCTGCCAAAGGGGCTGGTCCGGCTCGGGTCACGTCCTCACTGCCCTGCGGGTGGTGCGGGTGCTGGTGCCGCTGGTGCTGCTGGTGCAGGAGGAGGGGCATGAGACTGAGTCACAGTCGTGCCTGAGCAGGAAGCAGAGGAGCTGCTCTCTCAGACTCTTCTCCTTGGAATGAAAGATAGAATCCAGAGGCTAAATGATGGGGGAGGCGGGGAAGGGGGGGCGCGGTTTATTCATTTCTCTTCAGCACACAGCAGCCCAACTTCCATCTGCCAGCTCCTGCTACTCTGTCTGAGGGCTGCTCTCTGAGTCCTGAAGCCCACTTTGCTCACCTGTGTGGCAGGCTGCAGGTGTCTGGGAATTAATGTCCCTCCCCTTCATCCCCACTCCCACTAGCCTTCAACCAATGATTAATGGAAGTTAGTGTCTGAATACCAAAGCTCCTCTCCCTTGGGTGGGGTACCTGAGAGTGAGTCTACACCGGCTCCCAGAATCACAAGTGAGCCCCAGTTGTCCCCATGGTGGTTGGCTTGGTCATGTGTACGTCCCCTTTTCCATCTGCCTGTCCCACACTGTCTCACTTCCGCTCCTCCTGGTGTTTCTTTAGCTCCAAAATGTACTACTTGCACTTGAGTCATTGCCTCAGCATCTGCTTCTGGTGGAGCCCAACAAAGATGCCAGGTGAAGTCCGCCAGGACAGCTGTCACCAGGACCTGGGTGATACGAACACAATGCTGGCAGCTGCCCAGCCCGAGCCCCAGCACCATCATCAGAGGATAGAGGCTTCGTTAGGATGCCATGCCTCTGCTTCTGTTGAGTCGTTAGTTTCATCCTGGAGACTAGTAACCAGGGCATGAGGCATATGACATGCCACTTACTCCCTCCCTATTGCTCTTATCAGTTACAAAGCTGATACTTTGTTCCCCATCTGTCTGACTCCTGTGTGTGTATCTCTCTGTTGGCTCAGAACCTGAAAGGAGAGTACAGTTGATTCATTGATCCTCCCAAGACTGTTACAATAAGCATGACAGAAAGATGGGAACCCAGGGAGACGGGTCAGGCAGTGGCGACACGCTGCCCATTGGCCTGAGGGAAGGAGCAAATCTATATATACAGTCCATAGAGGTGGAGGGAGAATGAGATACTAGGTGGCATATGGGAATAAGAATTCAGGAACAGTAGACCAGCAAAAGCCACATAAATAACAGAACACTTGGGGGTGCTGGGGATGTGATCCCGTTGATGAGACGGGAGCTCAGTTATCGGAACTGAGTCACTGCAACCAGAATAAAGTAACATCATCCGTGCTGATGCAGACCTTGTGGGTGGGAGCCAGTCGGATGCCTCCTTCGGCGGACTTTGATTGGACCTGGGCCGCAGCTGTGGGCAGCAGAGAACCAGCAACTGAGGAAACAGGCTGGTACTGATGGATTCTGCAACCAAACATTTAAAAGACCAGTTCACTCCCACCCTTCCTGTTTGTCAAGGGGCAACAGCTCCCTTTGTCAAGCCACCGAGAGGAAGATGCCATTCTTCAGTCTCTTCTCCACTCAGGCTTTGCAGATGTTAGCCTCCAAAGTCCCGCTGCCCGGCTGGCGGCTTCCGTCTTCTCTGTCAAGGCTCGTGGATTATGAGGGAACACCAGCTGCTCCAAATGACCTCAACTTTAGCCTGATCCAGACAGGTTAAATTCCAGGTGTACTGGTCGGGATTCTGTCACTTACAAAGGGACCTGACTAAATCCTTCAGCTGAAGCAGAACGGATTTATTAGTTTGAGGGCAAATTTAGGAGGCGGGAGGGAAAGCCAAGGAACCCAGCGTCTCAGAGACTGCAACCACGGACTTACTGGCCGTCGGGCTCTCTCTCCAACCAGTTCTCACCATCGTTGGTCCCCATTTTTCGCTGCATGCTTATCTTATCCTCTCTGCCGGCAGGCCTTTACAACACCTTTAACCCTCCAGCAGCCCAAGAGTCACATCCTCTCCAGCTGGACAATGTCATCAGAAAGAGATCTGCGTGTCACTTCACAAGAAGGACACTGATTCACGCTGCTGAGATCTCATGTCCATTTCATAGCCCAGCATGCAACAGGCAATGGATAAATACTCTTGAATAAATGAGTAAGGTTATAAAGGCCCATGTGGCAGATGCAGCCCTCACTGCTATAAATTCATAAACTTTCATTCATGTCCCTATCTCGAGAAACTAGTTCATGCGCACTGGCTTCTGAGAGCATGCTGAGGACAGGGTCTCCGAGCTTGCAAGATGAGAGCTTTGGTCCATTCATCAAGGTAATTAAGTGCCGCCCTGGGAGCTCTCCTGGACAACAGCCAGCTCTACCACCTGGACTATGCTATTGATGAAACATACGTCTTTCCCTACTTGAATCCCTACACTGAGACCTCAACCATGAAATGTAGATACCTTCACAAATATCACAATGAAGTAATTGTCAGATGAGACCTTATTTAATAACTAGGAAAGTCCAGGCATGTATTAGGTAGGGCAGGGTTTTGCAAGGCATGTTTTCCAGAACACAAGCCCCCCGGGTGATCCATGAAAAGGGTATGGATCTAAAAGGGGCCACACACTAACCCTGACGAGCTCAGGGGTGGCCTGCATGGCAGCCGCACAAGCTCGGAGACCTAAAGTACCCGCACAGGATGGCCTGAAAGTAAAACTTTCTAACTAAAAGTGGTCCATGGCAGTAGTCACGTCTTAGGCCAGTATTTTTCCCTAACAAAGGTCAAACTTTACCTTAACTGAGCCTTTTATTTTTTATTTTTGGCATCTATGATAACATACCTTTGGAATATCAAAGTAGTTTCCTTTTTTCTGGATCCCCCAAAGCATAACCACTGCACCACAGCAGAGCCTGCAAATCCCCTGTTGTTACTATCATCCTGTCCTTAACTACCCTACACCCCATGTGAAAGAAGTGTGTGTCCATTTGTTTTTTTACTTTGTATCCAACCCCAGAGATTCCCTCCCTTACCTTCCCCTCTTCCCTTTCTCCACCTCCCTAATCTATCACCAGTGAGTTTCATGTAAATCCCTTACCTCTCCTCCTTTAATTGTAATGTGTGAAATAAGGTGCAAAGCTGCCATTGTCCGGGGCATTTTCCCAATGCGTTGAGATTTTGCTTCCCGGCAATTATCGTCAGTTTGGCTCAAGTAAACTCAGAAAAATTCGTACAGGTTTGGACATTTCTTCTGTTAACAAGGGGTTCTGTAGTCAGTTATGATTAGGAAACCTCTGATTGATTCCCAATACACCTTAGTATAGCAACGGTTCTGAAAGAAACCCCAGTTAAGAAACCTCTGTGATCTGAAATCTGTTCCACATTGATCAGCCTCCTGCGTCTGTTGTACATAACCTCGCGCGTTCCCTCCTGTTCACAGAGGACCTGTTTCTTTCTACCCGAGAACAGTTTCTTCACCTATGCCCAGCATCACTTCCCCTCCCCCCTTCTCAGGAATCTTCTAGTTCTTTCTTTTTAAAAATTTTTTTCTGTGTTCTGATTTTTAAAAATGATTTTATTTATTTATTTATTTATTTATTTTTAGAGAGGGAGGGAGGGAGGGAGGGAGGGAGAGAAACATCAATGTGTGGTTGGCTCTCGAACGCCTCTGACTGGGGATCTGGCCCACAACCCAAGCATGTGCCTTGACTTGGAATCCAGCCGGCGACCTTTTGCTTTGCAGGCTGGTGCTCAATCCACTGGGCTACACCACCAGCCAAGGGCAAGGAATCTTCTATTTCTGTCTCTTTCTGCATCAACACTCTCTCTCTCCTGGATCTTTCCAATCAGCATTTACACAAACTCAAGTCTCCCTAAGGTCTTGCTTCCAACGTGGTCAATGGACCAGCAGCATCAGCATCACCCTGGAGCCGCCCAGAAATGCAGAGCCCCAGGCTCCACCCCAGCCTGCTAAATTACCCCCAGCTTAACAAGATCCCCAGCTGATCTGTGTGTACATTAAAGTTTTAGAAGCCTTGCTCTAAACCACACCAGGTTTCTCTTGTAAAAATGCAAATCAGGTCTTCTCTAATCTCTGCTAAAATCACTCGTTTTCCCAGGTGCTTTCCCTCTCTCCCTCCTTGCAACTGCCAACCTTTCCCCACATCCAGTTTTCCAAGAATCCCCCTTGGTAAACTCTGGGGAATGTCATTGGCCCCACCCTGGGGACAGCACCTGAGTCTCTTGCTCTGTGAACTTCGCACTCTGTGAGGTAGTCTGATCAGAGTGCAGAGTCCACTGGAAGGGGACTTTGAGCTTTTGTTTGTTGCCGCAATGACACTTTCAGAGAGTGACAGGCATTTTCCCATTTGTTCGCAGGTCTGCTCTCCATTTGTGTCACGGCAAGGGGCTGACCTACCACTCCAGTTTCCAGGCTCCTCTGCCAACTGGGTGCTGCCAGGGAGCACAGGAAGACTGAGGGTGGGAGGAGGGGCAGTGCCATCGATGAGCTGGTGGAGCCGCCTCACTCTGACTACCTCGCAGAGGAGACTCCCTCACCCTGTGGTGCTGGTCCTGCTCCTGGACTCTGTTCACACCCTCCTGCCCTTGTGCCTCCAGCCCCAGGCACGGGAGCAGCTCCCTGCTCTTGCTAAGCTCTGGATTGCCTCACCACCCCTTGTTTGGCTTTTTGGTGTTTCCAGTGCCTATGTAACTAGTTCCTCCTACCTGGTATGTTTTCCTGAGTGGACCCTGACTGATACATGGAGGCATCAGAAAATGGGAGCTGGGGGAGGGGGAACATTTGAGAAACAGGGCAACATCCCTTGACTTGGTAGACTACCTTGAAGTCAAGGCACATCAGGGGGAGCAGTGAAGACCAGGAGGCAATGGCAGCAGCACGTGGTGTCCTGAGCTCTCGCCCACCATCACTCAAAAAGCGCTTTCCTTTGAAAGCTAACGCCCTCCCACCAGGGGGTGTGAGAGAGTGTTACAGAGCAAAGGGCGTGTCAGAGGGCAGCCCAGCTCCCTGCACAGCAGCCACTCTCCCTGGCTGCTGTCAGTAAGTCCCAGACCAGTCGGGGCTGTCCAACAGCTGCCTAGGGTGGGGGTCAGGGGAGTTGTCCCACGACAGAAACCTTTCCTTTGGGGAAAAACTTCTTTTGGCTGCAGCTGTAGCCTGGCTGGGTTGGGGCAGCTGCTGAATTGTCACAGGTGGTGGTTGGGGCCTATTGCCAAATGTCAATATTTTCACAGTCATCCCACACCGCTGAGCTGGAGCTCACCCTGCCGTCTGTCCCTTGGCCCCGGGAGGACAGGCAATTCTTCCATCCACAATGGGAAAAGATCCGAGAGAGACTGTCTTCTTTCCCTCAAAGACTGTTCAAGTAGCAGGCCAGTGTACACTGAATAATACCCTTTCCAAGGGAGAAACAACAGAATTCTAGAATCACACTTCTGGGGCAGTTAGACATGGCAGTTTACCAAGGATGATGTTTTGCAGGCTGATTCTGTAACGAAATGGAAGCCTGGACACCTGAAATTTAAAAAAAATGCATTCCATCAGTATCACAGGAATGTTTGTTAAAACCCATCAGCTGTCCCGTGGTCAAGACAGAAGGTGAGAATGATACTATGTATGCCTCGAGTGTGGCCAATCCTGAGCTGAGAGGGCAGGGCAGCGTCTCTCTGGTTTCTCTAGAGGTTGAATCTGGAACTGGGGCATGCCCCTGGTGTGGGGGGGACCTGCCGAACTGGTGTTGGGGGAGTGGTCTGAGGTGGAAGCACTCTCCAGAAAGGAATGTTTCTCCACCTTTGACAAGCTGGAGAAGCAGCCTGGCTTGGAGGTGGGGCGGGTGGGGCGGGTGGAGCCTTTGGCTCAGACCAGAGGCCCCACTTGTCTGCCCAGGGTGAGGAGAGTGACTCAACACTCTCCTGGCTGCCATGGGAACCCTGGAGGGCAGCTGGTGGGTAATTACTCCAGGTAGAAGGTGGGCACACAAGCTTATTTTCGAGGGTCTATAAGGTGCAGCCACGAGCCTCCCAGACCCTCACAAATGGGGCACACTTGTCCTTTTGTCCCTGGGTTGAAAAGTGAAGCCTGATTTTTTTTTTTTTAACTGAGAGAGAGGGAAAGATCGATTTGTTGTTCATTGGCTGATCCTCTTTTATTATTTTAATCCTCACCTGAGGGTATGTTTATTGATTTGAGAGAGAGAGAGAAAACATCAGTTGGTGGCCTCCCATGTGTGCCCCGACCAGGGACTGAACCCACAACCTTTTGGACAACATTGTAACCAACTGAGCCACCTGGCCAGGGCCATTGGCTGACTCTTGTATGTGCCTTGACTGGGGGGTCAAACCTAAACCTTGATTTAGCGAGACAATGCTCCAATCCACTGAGCTACCCTGCCAGGGCAAAATCGGGTTCTTTTAATATCCCTCATTGACTTTAATTTCCTTTGTTCCTATAGGAACCAGTTCCCTGGAAACTTTGTTCATATAAAGAGCCTTACCTTATGTGTTGAAAACAAATTCCCATGGTTAGGAAAATGTCAGGAAAAGGCTTTATGTTTTAGCTCTAATTTTCTTTCTTTTTTAAAAAAAGATTTTATTTATTTATTTATTTATTTCTAGAGAGAAGGCAGGGGAGGGAGAGAGGAAGGGACACTTCAATGTGTGGTTGCCTCTCGCACGCCCTCTACTGGGGACCTGGGCGGCAACCCAGGCATGTGCTCTGACTGGCAATCCAACCTGCGACCCTTTGGGTCACAGGCCGGCACTCAAATCCACTGAGCCATCTCAGCTAGGGCTTAGCTCTAATTTTCTTAAATTACAAGTGTGATGCTTTAAATATTTATTGATGCTAGAAAAAGACTTATTGATTATAATTCCTTCCCTTCCTTCTAAGGAGGCAGTGTTTAGTAGCCAGAGGATCTTCGGTTTGCTAAGTGCAAAAGCAGCTTCCCTGTAACGGTTGCCTCTCCTGCCTGGGAGGATGGAGTTAAGACATAGATACAGGAGTGTAAGACTGGAAGGTGGGCAGAGAAGGCTGTGCTTCAGGAAAGGAGAGACAGAGAAGCCAGAGGCCCTGGACTGCTCTGGACCAGGTGGAGGCGGCTCAGTCAAACAAGGCTGATGTCGACATGGGGAGACTGACCCAGAGGTCAGTGAGTAGGATGGTTTGGGAGAAAATGTATGCTCAACAAGAATATTTGGAGTAAAGTGCTGGGCACTAGATGATGTAAATCCAGGTCAGGGCACATACCTAGGTTGTAGGTTCAGTCCCCGGTCGGGGTGCATACAGGAGGCAACCAATCGATGTTTTTCTATCACATTGACGTTTCTCTCTCTCTCTCTGTCTCCCTCCCCGCAAAAGCAATGAACATATCCTCGGGTGAGGATTTTAAAAAAATCTCTATTCTAGAAATTTTAGAGTCTGGAGTCAAATATCCATGTCTCTCTATTGCACCAGGGAGTCTACGTTCTATTGGAGAGCTGGTTAAAGTGCTGTCCTGTTCTGAGATGGAGGCAGGAAGGGGCGGCACCTACCTTTGGGGGTCAGCCACATCTATGTAAGTGTTATAGACACATTTTATTCCTGACTGTTGTGGCTCGGTGGATTGAGCACCCCGCTGCAAACCAAAGGGTCGCTGGTTCGATTCCCAGTCTAGGGCACATGCCTGGGTTGTGGGCCAGGTCCCCAGTTTGGAGTGTGTGAGAGGCAACCACACATTGATGTTTCTCTCCCGTTCTTTCTCCTTCCCTTCTCATCTCTCTAAAAATAAATAAATAAATAAAATAAGTGTTATATACACATACTAAATATTCAAAATGTACAGAGACACACAAAGTGAAAAGTAAAATTTGCATTCCTTCTGTTTTGATTAATTAAATTCCTCAGAGTTAATGTATTCACAACTAATAGCATGGTGTATCTCCTTTGGTATTTTGGCTCAAAAAGAATTTGAGGTGGAAAACAATTTCCATTTAAAATTTGGAAAGTAATGCTCCATTGCCTACTTCTTTAACATGTTAAAATGTGAATTTGTCATGGCCCAAGACAGGCTGCCTGGAAATGTCTCACAATGGTAAACTGATTACTCTGAATTAAGGTCACTTGACAAGCAGCTGTTGCCAGAAGGGCACCTTGACCCTCCATTGTCCCCTTGAATGCAGGAAATAAATCTCCCATGTCACAAGTGTCCTCCCCACACCTGGAAGACACCCTGTATTGCTAAACAACTCAGAGCCAAGACTTGTTGCCTCTTTTCTAATTTACTACTTTGTTTAAATTCCTCACCAATGAACATCCAAGCCTTGCTTACAGTCCTTTCTAATGAGTACTAACTTATTTTCTCATTCGTTCCACCCAGTCTTCACAAACTTATTCTTTTCTTTGTCTAAAAAGTATAAAAAGATACCTGGTTTAATTATCGAACCTCATATTATGATCTGAGCATCATATTGGGATTCTCCCATGTACACATATTAAATTTTCTTGGTTAATCTAGTGTTGTTTCAATTGTATTGTTTTTGTTATTACTCCATCCGTAAGAGCTAAAGCAAGATAAAAAGGGGGAAATTTTCCTCCCAGACAAATTCAAAAGATAAAAAAGACGTAAAAGTAAATCTCAGTGCTGATGCTGCCTAGTTTCCTTCACTGATGGCAAGTCACTGATTTCTTATGTCTTTCCAGATACATTGGGTAATATCTGTTTACAAATACACAGACATACCTTTGTTGAACCGTATGAAATTGCCATTTTTGGAGTTTAAGAAAATCAGCATTTTCATGAAATTCAACCTAACATATATGTGCCTTTGAATATAATTTTTAATCATACTAATGGTAGTATGCTATATACATTGTGCATTTTGTTTTCTCACTTAACAAAAAATCTTGAGGTCTTCCCATAGCCATGTGCGTAGAGCTGCCTCATTCTTTTATTCTTTTTAAAATTGTGCCTATTTCTTTCTTTTCATGGCAAAGTATTATTTAAAAATTTATATATAGCCCTGGCCAGGAAGCTCAGTTGGTTAGGGTGTCGTCCTGATACGCCACAGTCACAGGTTCGATCCCCAGTCAGGGCACATACAAAAATAAATCAACGATGCATAACTAAGTGGAACAACGAATTAATGTTTCTCTCTCTCTCTCTTTACCTCTCCCTTTAAAATCAATAAATACAATTTAAAGAATAAATAAAAATACAATTTGTATACAGTAAAATTGAATCTTACTTCCAATGTACATGAGTTTTAACACGTGTATAGATCTGTATACCTACCACCACAATCAGGAAACAAATATTTCTAACATATCTTTGTAATCACCACCAAGGACAAAGACAGGATGCCACTGGAAAGCAAGACAGAATACTACCTACTTGGCAGGCACCCCAGAATCCCCCCTCAACCCTCCTCCCCATTTCTATGCCTTTGTATACCTCAAGACAACATTTTCCTTGATTTCTAACACCTAATTAGTTTTGCCTACATGAAATCATGGGGTATTCATTCTTTTGCTTGCCATCTTTTGCTCCCGGATTTATTGCTGTTGTCATGTGATTACAATAAAGCAATGGATTGCACACTATTTCATTAGATCACAGCATTTTTGACATGCAGAATTGAAAAAAAACTTTGATATAGATTGATAAATTACATTTTTGTAATAGTTTCTGGGTTTTGTGTTACGTTTACAAAGGCCTTGAGCACTCTAAGAGTATAAAGTAAATCCATGTTCTTTTCTAGTACTTTAATTTTCTAGGTGTGAGAAATGCATCCAACTTTTTTCTTCCCTCAAGATACCAGCTTATTATCCAAAAACACATTTAATTCTCACAGGAAGTTTATGATGGGTACAATGACCTGTCTTCTTTTTGCAGATGAAGAAACTGAAATACACAGAAGTTATTTTCTCCATCACAGAACTAATAAATGGCAAGGCTGGGATTTGAACCCAGCGAGTTCATAGGTCTACGTGCATATTCATTACACTACCCCGGTCTTCTCCCATTGGAAGAACCCACCCACACATCTTGAATATGAACAAGTGTTTTTTTTACAACACAAACACAATATCCAAATGTTTGAATAGTGATTTGTTTACTTAGGTGTCTGATTATCAAGTGGTTACTTAGTAAGGAGCAAGGAATTTGACACCTCATCTGCATTTCATCAACCCTTTTGTTTCCAAGAGGCCTCATTCTTGAAATAAGATTTTTTAAATTACTTTTATTTTTTATGTTAGAGAGAGGGGGAGGGAGGGAGAAAGAGAGAGAGAAATGTCAATTGGCTGCCTTCTCTACATGCCCTGACTGGGTACTCAACCAACAACCCAGGGAATGGAACCTGTGACCTTTCAGTTAGTGGGGCACGGAGCCACACCAGCCAGGGGCAAAATACGATTTTTTTCCCCCCCGAAGCCCAGTGCTGGGTGTTCCCTTCAAAAGATTCTTCTCATTAGATTGAGTCATCAGCTGTGTAAACAGCTCTAGGACATGTCATGTAAACAATCATAAAACTGTTAAAAATTAAATTGAACTGCTTTAAAAAAAAAAATGAGCAAGGTGTGTCTCAGAGAAGAGAAGGAAATGTCATAGTTGGAGATCAGGACAAAGGGCAAGAAGGCCTGAGCTCAGGTGCCAGCTCCACCACTGAGATCAGATGACTCTGGGAAGGTCATTTTTTCGCTCTTCTTTGTGCCTATTTGTCAAACACGGCCAATAGCAATAATAACGTGTCCCCTCACTTTCCCCTAGTTTACTTACTTTCTGCCTACAATGAGTATTACATTGAAAACAAAGATAGGAAAAAAAAATCTTTAAAGAAGTCAGGCTGAAAAGTTGGCTAAACTCCTAGGGTAATTATAGTCTAAATTTAGACACAGGTGTGTAGACCTTTCTTTCATGGGGGTTTTTCCAACTGTTTTATAACTTTAATTTATATGGCCACAGTGTGTTGTTCTGCAAAGTAAATACGAAAACATGGTATGTTTCAAAGTGTTCTAATGAAGAATGTGAAAGCAGTATATACAGTGATACAAATATTTCTATCTACTCTGGATCTCTGGTACTTGCTACCGCCAGTGTGTGTATTTCCCTACCCTGAATAACAGATGTTGACAAATCTTGCCCTGGCAGGTATGGTTCAGTTGGTTGTAGTGTCATCTGCACACTGAAAGGTTGCAGGTTCGATCCCTGGTCAGGGTGGCATACCTGAGGCAGCTCATCGATGTTTCTTTCTCCCATCAATGTTTCTCTCTCTCTCTCTCCCTTCCTTTCTCTCTAAAATTAATAAATGTATCCCTTGGGTGAGAATTAAAAAAATGTTGGCAAATCTGGCACCTGAACAATATAGCTATAGCAATTTCCCATTTGAGGATAATTCTTTGAGTGTATAAAAGAAAAAAATATATCTTTGCAATTAAGAAAGAATATATGCTAGTGAGGATGCTATCAGTGCGGAGATTGTTTGGGAGCGGAGAGGTGAACATAGAGAAATCAGCATCAATGGGAGTCTCTGCCTCTACAGTAAGGGGTCCAGGGTCAGTGTGGGCAGTGGTGTGGCTGTAGGCTTTAGAGCCATGAAGGCTCTGTGTTCAAATGCTGCCTGTACTATATCCAAGCTGTGTTACTTTGTGTGAGATTCTTAACCTCTCTGAGCCTCAGGGTTTTCATTTTTATTTCAAAATTTTTATAGTGAAATTCAGTGATTGTAGTATATAGTTTTCTGAGTTTTGACACATGCATAGAGTTGTATATCCACTACAATAGTTACGATATGAACTGTTTTATCATCCCAAAGATTCCCTTTGTCTGCCCCTTTGTAGTTAACATACTGCCCCCTTCCACCCACCTCTGCTCCACTCAGCTCCTAGCAGACACTTATCTGTTCTCTTTCTGTAGTTTTTGTCTTAAAAAAAAAAATGATTGATGAGGGAGAGAGAAAAGGAGAAAGAGAAACATCGATTTGTTGTTCCATTTATTCATGTATCATTGGTTGATTCTTGCACGTGCCCCGACTGGGGATCCAACCAGCAACTTTGGCGTATCAGGACAATGCTCTTAACCCATTGACCTACCCAGCCAGGGCCAAGAAAGACTTCTTTAAAAAAATAAGAAAAGAGAAAGAAGCTCTCTTCATAATTATAGTATAGGTGTTCACTATGAAATACAAAAGGACTTAGCACAGTTGTCAATTTCGTGTTTAGCCCAGGCCCTACTCTGGCTCTAAAACATTTAGGGATCAGGCTAGGGAATCTTGGAGAACAACTTGCTCCCATAATTGCTAGTAAATAAAATTTGCCAAAATGTGATCCGCGTACACTCTGCCAGGCTCCGATGCCTGCGGCAATGTGAAGCTCCTTGGTATAGCATGTGGAAGTAGGGCTGATGAGATGGAGTTGAGGGTTCACAGATGCGCAAAGTGCAGGGTGTTGGATTAATCAGGCAGATCAGCATTAAACGCTTAGGGTGAGTGACAAAGTTAAATGTGTACTCGTTAGGAATCTGTGTCTTCCACCAGGCTGCCAGTTCTTTTAGCAGCTCCAAGTACCTGGCACTTAGAGAGTGATATAGATTTTTGAGTGAATGTGTGATAATATATTATTTCAGTGAAATAAAAAAAAAAAATAAAGGCACATGTCTAAATGATTGAGATCTTACAGTATCGTCCTGAAACATTTGGACCCTGGGAGCCTAGTATCAGGCACTCCTCTGGGGAGCAGTAGGAATACTAGGTACTTAAGATACAAAATCATGACCACAAGTACTGGACAAAAGTACACTGTCCTTCAGAGCCCACGCACGGCAGGTTCCCTGATCGCCCCTTCTCCCACCCTGACGCTCACACACGCCGTTCTTCGCTGTAGGCCCGCCAGCCCTGCCATGCTCAATCGAGATAGCGCTCTCCCAGCCTAACTTGGCAATACCAAGGCCCGGGTGCACGTCACAGCGAGACTCAGACTAGCCCCGGTCCCCGACTCGGAGCGGCTCTCTGCACGCAACGTGTGGGCAGCGCAGCAGCCTGTGTCTCCCCGCGCGCTCCAGCGTTTGGGAGCGACTCCCGACCGCGCATGTGCAGGCCCGACGCCGTGCTTGTCCCCCGCAGCGCTCCGTAGCGGCCCCTCGGCCAGCTCCACGTAGGCCGCGCAGGCGTCTTTGGCACGCCGTTTCACCTGCTGCCGTTGTCGCCGCCGCCGCCGCCGCCGGGGCTGGATGGGGGGCCGAGGCCAACCAGTGGCACCGAGAAGAAAGAGACGCGGCGGCGGCGACGCAGACACCCGCGGGACGAGAGTCCCGATCCTCCCGCGAGCCCAAGGAGTAGGCGGCGAGGCCCGGCCCCCGCAGCCCCTGGTGTAGAGAAGCCGCTGTCGCTGCCGTGCTGGGTCTCTCTCGGCTCTCGCCTCTCAGGTCTCACTCACACTCAGGACCGCCCGCGCCGCACCATGTTCAAGAAACTGAAGCAAAAGATCAGCGAGGAGGAGCAGAAGCTCCAGCAGGCGCTGGCCACTTCTCAGGTACCATGGCTGCCGCCCTCCCCTAGTTCCGACACCTCCTGACGCCGGCTCCGGGGCAGGGAAGTGGGGAGGTTCTTCCGTGACCCTTGACCTCTAACCTGAGGATGCCCCCCAAGCCCCGGGAAGGAGCTCAGGTTGGCCCAGATCCTCCGTCCCAGAACTCCACTGCGGAGAGTGGGTGGGGGTGGCCGGATCGGTCGTGATAGCCGCTGACCTCTGTAAGAGGTTTTCCCTGATGCCCGCCCCCAGCCTGCGAGTAATTGAGAGGAGCTCTGGTCTTGCGTGACTTTTGTTGACCCATATCGAAAGTTCCCCCACCCAGCCGAGACCCCAGCTCAGGAGTCAGGGCGCCGTGGGAAAACCTGGGGCCCTTGTAATGTGTGACCTCTCGACAGAAGTCCCCTCTCCCACCCCCGACCCGAGATTGAGTACCGAAGGGGCCAGGATTCCGTAGGACTCCTGACCGTGACGGAAGTCTAATCCAAACCCCGGGCCAGGAGGTGGGGGCCAGGGGTCGAGCCATTCCAGGCCAGGCTGCTTGCTGGAGCGTTGGGACCTGAAAGAGGTGGCGGTGTGGCCGGCGTCCAGCGCCCGAGGCTGTCACGAGTTAGTCACTTCGCATAACTTGGTTGATCCGGGACGGGCACAGCGGCTGGCACTGTGAGGCCAGGCCAGGCTTGTGCCTGTTCCCAGCCCAGCTGCTGCTGCTTCTTCTTCTTCTTCAAGAGTCTGGTGTTTATTTTTCGTAAATGCTGTTGCTTCAGGAAACGACAGTTTCCAGGCAAGAGGGGGGCGTGTTAACGTTAGAGAAACGGTCTGCTCAGCGCCAGTGAGAGTGTGTTTTGGTTCTGGCAGTGCGTGGTCTCTCCAGTGACGGGCAGGGCTGCTGCGAAATTTCTTCCCGTCCTTTCTGAATCTCAGCTGATGGAGCAAAACTCTCTTAGTTTTACTTTGTACAAGGAGGCTGGGGTTTGGCTGATGGGACATTTCTAATACATTTTTAACATCTAACAGCTCTTAAACAGTTACTGCATTGAGGTTATTCTGAACTCTGTCAAGTTGAAGTTGTTTTCTTAAATTTAAAGCCCGTGTAGAGTACACCATCGCTTGAAATACGTTGGAACGTGAGAGTGAAAGGTTGTTCATTCCCCCCATGTGAAATGTAAACAGTGGCTAAAATTTAAGTAGTAAATATTTTACTTTTCATGCCATTTACTGCAGGCTTTTCTGACTTTACAAAGCACCGTTGTTTAAGAAGCAGAGAAAGATGTGGGGAAGTGGTCCTGTGAGTGAATGTGAGGCTTGTACATTTAGGGTTGTGTAAAGAAGTATCACTGATCCAGGCTTCCATCTCTAGAGATTTATTCCAAGAAAATGTAGGATGTGTTACAGATTTAGCCACATGGATCTTCATTTCAGTGTTTTTTAGTACATAAAAGTTGGCTGAAACTGTTCAGCAATAGGAATAGAAAGTTGTATGAGGCAGTCATTTCTTAAGCAGCCTTTAAAATGGCCAAAATTTACTGGGTTCTCACTGTGGGCAAAGCATTTTGTTTACTGTTTTACACGGATTATTTTATTTAGTTGTGCATAAACCTATGACGTAGATCATCTTTTATAGATGGGGTCAGGCTCAAAGATGTAAGTTGCCTAATAATACACAGCTAGTGTTGGAGCCCACAGAAAAGTATTATTAGCGTGTAAAGATACTGTTCTGAGAGACCGATTAAAAAGCAGCCTGTGATCCCAGCTTTGTGGGGGAAACATGTACTTAAGTACATTTACATACAGGCAGTGAAAATAATTTAAGGAGGCTATACTCCAAGGTGCTGGTGAGATGAGTATTTTTTTCTCATTTGTAAAGTTTAGTTTTTCTTTATGAAAATTAATTGCTTTCGTGCATTAGCTGAGGGAGGTTGTTTTTAGAGTAACAATAAAAAGCTAGTTACAAGCTAACACATCAAGAGTTCCCAGTTTCATAGGTTGGTGCCTCTGCTGAGGCAGTGCAGCTGGATCAAATGAAATCACTTTGTGTACAAAAGATTTAAAACGTTCCCGTTAGATAACAAGTATATTTATCCAGAATGGAAAAGGAAGTCATTACTGGGCAACTAACTGCTGGTTTCTGTTCTGGTCTCAGATTTTTTATCTATTCAGAACCCTTCAGGATGGCTAGTTCTGGGTTATTGTTTTCAGAGTTAAGGATTTATTTCATGCATGAATTAAAAAAGAAAACAAAAACCCTTTTTTGATGATAATGCTTTTGCAACAGATGACACAGATTCTTGTCTTCTTTAGTAAAAGCTCTTGACTTTGTATATTTTATTATTTCTTCATTTTTGAGTATAAATTATTTTGTGTTGAAGGCACCGTACCCTAAAGACTTTAATGGGGTGGGAAAGGCCTTTTTCTCCCCACTCACGTGGATTTGTTTGCTCTTGAGGTTGGAGATTTTCCCTTAGATGGTTGAATGTATTTCTCCCTTATCTGTGTTACAGATGAGAAACCTAATTTCAAATCTGTTCTTTCTTCATTAGTAGTTAACCTGATCTTTGAATATTCTCTTTATCCCTTGATTTTAGAAAATTTCATTTTTTTCCTTTACTTTTTTAGCTCTTTCTTTTTCTTTTTAAAAAAATCTTAGTCTTTCAGGATACTTTTTTTTGTACACCCTAACTTTCTTTTTTTAATGGTGAAAACATTGGGGTCAGCTTTTTTCTATTTTAATGAAATAATAAATTAGGTCAGAAATTATGGCATCTTTTGTCATGAATATCAGGTTCTATAAAACTTTTATTTTAGAGGTGTGTGTGTGTGTGTGTGTGAAATGTTTTTTAATAAAACAAGTTTTTAACTATGGGTCCCAGTGGAAAAAAAAAATGTGAGAAACAGTGATCTAAAGAATATCGGGAAAGTGGATGCAGGTGTCAGAAGACCTGTGTGCCAGCCCAGGTCTCGCAGTGTGCAACCTGGGCAGGCCGTGTAAGCATTCCCAGCTGCTGCTCTTCTCATTAGGAAATTGGGGATGATACCATCTACCCCGCTTACCTTTCAGACTGGTTGTGAGGCTCAAAAGAGATACAGTGTTTGAAAGCATTTGTAATTATAGAGGACTTACTTATTTAACAGGGCCTGCTAAGGTGCGGTGCTGGGTGTGGCATCTGCCCTGAAGGGTAGATGTAGTCTCTGTACCAAGGGGCAGAGAGACAGGTACTCCTGGCATGGTGGCAGTGTGCGCTGGGTGTTGTGGCTGCCTGTGAGAAGGCATGTGTGGAGAGTCTGGATGGATAGTGAAAAGTCATGGTGTGTTTGCGTAAGGCATCCAAGCCTTATTGTTCCTGAAGGTGGCTGTATTTGTTTCCTAATCTTCGTAACAAACTACCACAGCCTTAGTGCCTCATAACTCAGTTGTTCTTTCACAGTCTATGTGTCAGACGTCTGGCATGGTGTGGCTGGGTTCTCTGCCCAGGATCTCACAAGGAAGGCTAAGAGCAAGGTGTCTTCCAAACTCTGTGCTCATCTGGAGTTTAGGGTCCTTTTCCATGCTCACATGGTTGTGGTAGAATTTTGTCCTGCATGGTTGTAGGACTGAGACCCTTATTTTTTGCTGGCTGTCGAAGGGGACCACTTTCAGCTCCTATTTGAAGCTCCTTGCCCCTGGGCCTCCCATAGGCACCTTGCTCTCTTCAGGACAGAAGTGCATCTCTCTGCTTTCTGCCCACCTCTGCTCTCTGGGCTCGTATTTGGAGGGCTTGTGTGATCAGGTTGGACCCATTTAGGTAATCTCCTTTTGATTAATTCAGAGTCGACTGATTAGTAACCTTAAATATGTCTGCAAAATCCCTTTTGCTATGTGAGGTCAGATAATCAGGGAAGTGATATCTCATCACATTCACAAGCAGGGTCATTTGGGGTCGTCTTAGAATTCTGCATACTGCCGTGCCTAAAATAGTTTTTCTTACATGAACTGAAGTTGGGGCCTCTGGTCTCATAATAATAATAGTCAGTTGGCAATAAAAATAATTGTGAGCTTGGGCGTAAACATCAGCTTTCTTGACAAATAGTTTAGAAATCTGTCTTCAGATTTCTCATGGCTATGAGAATTAATTAGACCAAGTTTATTTTGAAGGAATCTAAATCCGTTTATATTTTGAAGTGAGGCTAGCCCATTAATGATCCAGGACGTTGGGATAAATGCTCAAGTACAGTTAGTTTTTATGCGTGTTTTACACTTTGTAGTCACATCCGTTCCCTCATGTGTTCTGGACTCTTGCAACTCCACAGGGGGACTTAGAATTATCAGGCCAAACCTTGCAAGGTGGCACCACTTTCTGGGGACAGTGTTTTAGAACCTAGTCTTCAAATTTATAAACCCCAACATTTGATTTTGCCGGTTTATCCAGAGCTGACAAAGCTCTGAATTACTGATTAGGCTCACATGTGGCCAAGGTAAAAAGACATAGTGTCGACTTTTAAAATTCACGATGAGGGTATATTTTTCAAGTGACCGTCGAGTAGCCCTTTCTGGCACCTGGGCAATTGGAAAGCTGAATTATTAACCCAGAGATGACTTGGAGGTGATGGAAACACAGCGGAGATGGCTGGTCAGAGCTACTCCCTCTAGCCTAGTAGCACGTTCTAATTACTTTCCTATCTGTTTGCACCTCCCCCAGTGGCCCTTTTATTAAGTACATATTACATATAACCATTTAAAAGTAGATAGAAATGGAGCCTCTTCTTCTCATAGTGACAGCTTTTGAAGCATCTGTAGCCTTTTGAAGCTGGCATGGCTTGAAATTTATGGCTCTGGGTATAGGAGGGGTTTACTGAGCTGCTCTCAACCTCAGAGAAACTATTTCTGAAGTGCCCGGGACGTTTGCAGTGTCCTCGCAGTCCTGGGCGAGCACTGCCCTGTGACTGTGCTTTCTGCTCCCATTTTCTGAGCACAACATTGATATGCAGACACACGTTTCTACACATTTAAGACATTGATGAGGCTTTAGCTTTATTTCACATTCAGTCATTTTCTTGTTTAAAATTTTTAGAATTTCTTGTTGCTGTTTTTATCCTGGGGAAGGATATCTTATTCTTTAAGGTAACTTCTGCATACAGCTGATTTCATTGATCACTTGTTGACTTTTCTGGTTCATCTTTTAAAAGGTATGTGTTGTATATGTTGGAATTCTTAGTTGTAAGCAACAGAACTCAGTCCTGCTAGTTGAGCAGAAAAGGAATTTATTATAAAATATTTGGTAGCTTACAGAATTTCCAGAACAGCCTGAAAGTCAGGGCTGATTGCTACACCCAGCCATAGTGGGGGAACCACACTAAGGAGAACGCTGGCGCCCCGTGGCGTCGGTCTCCCACAGCACCACTCCCGCATGGCTGCGCCACCCTGTCTCCAGCGCTTCAGCGGATGAGCTTTAATTTTGCCTGCTTATTTCCTCACACCACTCACGGACAACTCGAGTCTCCTGTGGGTGTGCTCATTGGTCACCTGCCCAGGTGCAGAGAAGACTGGGCCAATGAGTTTACTGATTCCTAACTTACAGACTTGTAAGAGCTGTTCAGAAAAAAAAAGGATATTAAACTTCTGCCATGTTTTGTTGATGTTTTTCCCCTCCTCCTTTTGATTCCTGTTCCTTTTGATTTCTGCTTTTGACATCAAAATCTTTGCCCTATTCAGAGATACAGAAATAAACTCATATATTTTCTATTTCAATTTTTAAAAATCATTTCAGTCTTTAATGTAGCTTAAGTACGAAGTGAGGGTCTGAATGGTGTTCTCTCTCCTTGTATAGATGGCCACCCGTCCCAATACCATTTGTCAGACATGTCTTTTTAAAAAAATTATTTTTAAAACTTTATTTTTCAGTTAAAGTTTATGTTCAGTATTATTTTGTATTAGTATCAGGGGAATGTCCTGAAAATTTGGCTCTACACTTTTAGGACTGTCCATAGTTCACCTTAAGTAGGCCTCAGACTCCTAGTTTCACTTCTGGGCCCTTTCTTCTGAGGGTTGCTGTGGCTGAGGACTTCAGGAGTCAGGCAGTCTGTCCTTCAGAGAACTAAATTGACCAGCTTCTCCGCTGTGGTGTGAGCTTGGCTCAAAGCAAGGCCCGCCCTTCGCTAGAGAGATGCTTATCTGTGCACTTCATGGTGCTGACTCTTACAGCTGGGAGGCACTGTAAAGGTTGGATTGACAACCTTATTTTCTTAAATGAACGTTTTATTTTGGAATGATTTTGACTTAGAGGAAAGTTACAGAGAGTGTTCATACACCCCTCACCTGGCTTTAGTTTCCCCTAATGCTGTCATCTTATTTTACCATCACAGCCTTGTTTCATAGAAGAGGACGCACAGCCCTCAAAAAGTTAGCTCAGCAGAGATCATAGTCCTGGTTGGTAGCAGAGTCAGACCAGAGACCCAGGAGATGGCCCGGGTCTCCTAGTGGATTGTGTTTTAGTTACCTTTCTGTTTTTCATGTGCTTGCTCTTTTCCATTTGCTGGGTTCTTGGTCATAGATTGAGAGGATGACGACTTAGTGAGCACAGAGAGTACTAGTCAATGCAGTCTTTCTAATTAGTGCAATGCTTTTTAAACCTAGGCTTCCTCCAATTCTTCAACGCCAACAGGAACCAGGAGCAGGACGTCTTCATTTACGGAGCAACTTGATGAATGTACACCCAACAGAGAGGTATGTTTGGAATTTCTTCTTTAATAACCTTCTCACAAGAAGTTCATTAATCTAAAATGTAATGCTACTGTTGATAACAAAATGGGAAATTATTCTGACAGGTCAGTTATTTAATTCTTAGGTATTGTTTTTGTTAATAACTTTTTTTGTGTGCAAACAGTGGTTATGTTTTTGTAAAGTATGTTTTGTAAAGTGTTCTTTCAGGATCTCCATTTGAGAGGATAATGTACTCTTCATTTAATATGTGAAGTTTTCAGAACGATTCGATAACAATTTGTCCCATAGTTTCGAGCTAATGATTGGAAACTATGAAGTAACTTTATTAATGCCATGTGACTTGAGGCTGGCACCAGAGCTCAGATTAGATTTTTTTCAACTTTTTATCTTTTTTGTGAAGTTTGACACAGGTAACAGAAAAGAAGGTAAAACATAAATGTACAAACCGGGGAGTTATTACAAAGCGAATCCCCGTGTAACCACCACCCAGATCTGGAAAAGGAAGCGTCAGCACCATGGTGCTGCCTGCCCTCTCTCCCAGAAAGATGACCACCATCCTGACTTCTTGTGTTTGCTGCCTGCCTTCTCTGCTAGTACCACTGAAGTGTGCTTTCCGTTGTAAACGTTACAGCTAAACACTTGTGTTATCTCCAGTTTCTGTCGGTCAGAAATTCTGCTGTGAACGTTATTGTACATTTCTTCTGGTACACACTTGTGCCTGCATTTCTTTTGCTATGTGCTTAAGAGATCACTGGGTCAAAGGGTATGCAGAATTTTGACACTTTAGAAGATTATGGCCATTATTTTTCAGAAAAGTTGTTAGACTTTATCTTCTTACCAGTTTATTAGAGTTGTTGTTGTTCTACATCCTTGTTAGTCTTTTTAATTTCAGTCATTCTGGTGGGTGTGTAGTGTTCTCTTATTATAGTTTTAATTTGCATTTCTCTTATGTCTAATAAGACTGAGCATGTTTTATCTGTGTATTGGCCATTTGATACTGTCTTTTTTAAAAAAGATTTTATTTATTTATTTTTAGAGAGAGGGGAAGGGAGGGAGAAAGAGAGGGAGAGAAACATCAGAGAGAAACATCAATGTGTGGTTGCCTCTCGTGTGCCCCCAAATGGGGACCTGACCCGCAACCCAGGCATGTGCCCTGACTGGGAATTGAAGCAGCGACCCTTTGGTTCGCAGGCCTATGCTCAGTCCACTGAGCCACACCAGCCAGGGCTGATATCTTCTTTAGTGAAGTGCTTAATTCTCTTGCTCATTTTTCTGTTGGTTTGTCTTTTTTTTATTGCTCTGTAGGAGTCCTTTTTTATGTAGTGTGGATAGTTGTTTTTCTTTTTTTATTGGATATATATATATATATATATATATATATATATATATGCCTTGCATATATCTTCATCCACTCTGTAGTTTGCTTTTTACTAAGCTCTTAATGATGTTCCTAGATGAGCAGAATTTCTTAGTTTTAATGTACTCTAATTTGTCAATATTTTATTTTATGTCTAGTATAGTTGTATTAAAGAAAATTTTCCCAACCCTCGGTAGTTTCCTGTATAATCCTGTGTTACTTCTCACATCTGGATCTGTATTCCATTTGGAAATGATTTTTTTTTTAAGTGTAAAGAATAATGTTTTTATTCACTCTCCAAGAAAGGAGAGGGGCATGGTGTGGAGAGATATGCCAGCCTGATTTTTTCAGTGTGGCATGAGGAAGGGATCAAGTTTCACCCCCTAGTTTCAACATCTAGTTGTTTCCTTTTCACACTGCTCTACTGTGCTGCCGGTTTTCAGAAATTAAGTGTCTGTGTTTGAGTAGATTTGTTTCTGAGCTCTCTGTTGTGTTCTGTTGTCTTTGATCTGATGCCACACTGTCTTAATAACTAATTTTATATTACATTTGCCTTCAGTAGAGCAGGTCTTCTCTGTCTTAATTTGGTCTGCTGTAAAAATTTCCAGCAACTGGGTGGCTTAAACAACAAGCATTTAGTTCTCACAGTTTTTGAGGCTGGGAAGTCCAAGATCAAGGTGCCAGCCGATTCTGTGTCTTGTGAGGTTTGCAGACAGCTACCTTATTATCATTACACCCTAGCATGGCCTTTCCTTGGTGCATATACCTAGGGAAGAGATGCAGGTGTGGGGGGATTTGGTAAAGGGCAGCTCTCATGTCTCAAATAAGGGGCAACAATTCCATCATGAGGGCCTCATCCTTATGACCCCCTCTAACTCTACCTCCTAAAGGCTCTGCCTCCAAATACCATCACATGGAGGGTTATGGCTTCAATTTATCAGTTTTGGGGGGGCATTCACTCCATAGTTCCCACTTTGTTCTTCTTGAATGTCTCACTTATTCCTGTTCCTTTCCATATAATGTATTTTTGCTGTGTATAATGTGCACTTTTTTGCCCATGCCAAATTTTTTATGGAAAAATAAGGATGCTCGTTATACATGGATAGTACTAATTCTGTATCTATATAAGTGTTTTTAATTACTTTGTTATGCTTATGTGTTAAAAGTGTAACTCTAGAAAGCAGTTACAATATCCATATGCAAAGCAATACCCTGGAATATGATAATCGGTTTTGTTTCTAAATAAACAAAAAATTGAATCGAAAAATTGAAACACAAGATTTTTTTTGCCTAAAAGTTCGGGCCAAAAATGTCGGTGTGCATTATACATGGGAGCACATTGTACATGGCAAAATAAGGTAAATTTTAGAATCAGGTTTTCAAGACTCACAACTACAAACAACACACAACAGTGACAACGAAACAAACCTGTTGGAGATTTGGACTGGAATTGCATCGGCTCTGTAGGCTAGTTTGGAGAAAACCTTAATATTGTAAGTCACGTCTTACGATCAGGGCAGCATTGCAGGCAGTGCTGCACTGAGCATCTTCCATAAACATTTGTAATGCTGCTGTTCTGGAGGGCAGAGTTCTGGGAATGGGGTTGCTAGGTCATAGGATGTAGGCACATTCTAAAAATTTGAAAGATATTTCCAAATTGTCTTGATGAAGGTTACTTTAAAACAAAAATGTTTAAACCTTTATTTAGTAAATATTCATAGCAAAATAAACTTAAGGACTTTATAGTATAGATTTTGCACTAAAAGTTAATGGCATATATACTACATTCTTGGTGCATATATTTAAATAATCTGACAAAATTGTATAAAAGTATAAAGTATGTACACACTTTCTTTAATTTTATTTTTTTGTGCATTTGCAATATTGCATTTCTTTAACTTAATGATTTTAAGTTTAATGTATGGAGCTTAGTTTATACATGTAACCAACCTGAATGAAAGCAGCAGCACCAATGCTGTGTTTACCATCCGTGTTAATGGTATCGTCCCTGTACTCAGTGTATTGGCTGATATTATGGTAGTGTATTGATTTATGGACAGGATAGCTGATACCCTGAAAATAACTGATCGCTACTCTTACTTTGTAAAAAGGATTTAGCTAGGGTGCTTTAAAACAATTTAATTGAATATATCTTTACAAAATATTTTTTCTGAAAGGGATGATTTGAGCATTCTTTACAATAGCGTAAGTAAGCTAAAGGTTACTTTTTTTGTTTGTTTTCCTAAGTTTTTAAAAATTTCTTTCCAAATTTCCAAACTTTAATACTAAAGGTTCTGTGCTTATAGGTCTGGCTTACGAAACGATGTCTGAAGGAAAGACAAAGCAATATCACCACTTTATCTCCTTTCTTTTTAAGCATTTTTCTGACAACTTTGAAAGGTATTTTTGACCACAAAGTGCAGTGTAAACCAACCCTAATAGGAGATACATTAACTCATTACATACAGTGGATGCTGGCGGATGCCTTAGAGCAGGCATTAGGACTTTGTTTTCTTCCTGAACTCCGGTTAAGAAGGATGGGATGGCTCTGTGCTGCCGGAGTTAGATTTAGGGCTGCAAGCCAGGTGCTAAAGTGGGGCTCCCAGCCTTGGTGAAAGGAGGTTGAAAAAAGCCTTTGCTGACTGCCGCCTAGAGATCTCTCTGCGGCCTTTTATATGAGGCTTCTGTCCCTGGGGAGGCCTCCTGATAGAGAACTGAACCTCAGCCCACACTGGCTCAGTGGCTGCGTCACTAAGTGATGACCCATGAATTGGCGCAGGCCGAGAAACCCAAACTGGTCCTGCTTTAGAGACTCTGAGAGGGCGAACGTTTTCTCAGTCATTTTTTATGTTATGTGGTACTCCTTGGGTGGGTGTAATAGAATTTCTCCTTAAAACTTACAGACTTAAGTTTCAGAAGTTTCTTCTGTACATATTGGAGAAAACTATTTGTATATAAGTACAAATAAATGATTCTTTAAAGTTTTACATGTCTTATTCTCCCATAAATTTCATGCCATCTTTTTGAATGTATAAAAATGGATGGCTCGGTACTTATGTTATGCTTTGTGTTCTTTACCCTGCGTTGCTCTTACTGGTATGGACTCTTACACCAAACTGCTAGACATGCTTTGTTCTGTGGTGCCTGTTGCATATATTATTTGTATGCCAATAAGCAAGTTGTTTCAAGTTGGGCTAAACAGCTAAACAGTTCAGCTCATCTCCCTCCTGACCTTTCCCAGCAGCTTACTGTTTTGGTGGGGTGGGGTGATGGTGGCGGCAGTGGCAGTGGTGGTGGAGGCGCAAGGCCATTTCAGTGTTGTGTGTGCCGTGTGGTGGGAACTTTGCATCATGCCCTCACGATTTGTTTTTCATCATTTGTTTTATTTTTCATACCTCTGCTTATTACCCTGAATGAGACAGCTTCTAGCCGGGATGATAGCAGAGCCTGCTTTTCTCTCTGAGTACACTATCTTTGCTTTGGATTCCTCCAAGCAGCCTAAAACACAGACTGACAGTGTGGTGAGTCCTTCCACTGCTTTCTGCATTCCCGTTGTGGGGAAGCAAAGTAACTCGGTAACTCTAGAAGCAAATCTTAGGTTGCTTGTCACTTACCATCTTGCAAAGTATCTTCAGTGCCCTGTTGCTAACCCTGCTCTAAAACATCGGAGAATAAATTGCTGAACTCTGATGGCTGGTGTGTTTTCTGGCAGCTTTTTAACAGCAACAAAATAACACTGTTTTCGTTGATGGAGTGAAGACTACCTTCACTTGGCCTAAACTCTTTTCTTCCCAGGAAATATTTGCTTATTGATTAAGAAAGGAATAATGCATTGTTAGAAATCTGTTTGGT
Source organism: Macrotus californicus (assembly GCA_007922815.1). Taxonomy (NCBI): domain Eukaryota; kingdom Metazoa; phylum Chordata; class Mammalia; order Chiroptera; family Phyllostomidae; genus Macrotus; species Macrotus californicus. The sequence continues at coordinate 40,984 of VMDR010006109.1, forward strand.
AGGAGGCCAAGAATTTTTTGAGATGTGACTCATATTTTTAGGAAAAAAATGCATTTTGTATAAATCCACAATTAAATAACATTGAAGTTGATTTTACTGTAATAGATAATTGCAACTTATTTTGGGAGAATGCCATTTTTCTGTGTATTAAATATCTGAAAGGAAATAATTATCTCATTTTTCAACTGACTGAATTCATACAATTTTGAATCTTGTATGTAATTTCACTTTGGTAAAATGGACATTTTCCCGGAAGTATGTGAGTTCTTAATTTAGCATATTAAAATTTAGAGATGTTTGTTTAATAAGGATAGCTTTTGGTGTTAAATGGGACACTGAACTGGGATTGAGGTTTTTTTAAGCAGTGAGAATTGCTGTAACTGGTGAGAAACAGTTCTGTGCTTAATCCACGCAGCCGGCAAAGACTGGGCCTGTGTGTAGCCACTAGCGGTCCTGACCCTTCTAGCCTTGGTTTTAGGGAAGAGCTCCGGTGAGGCCTTCCTTGGCTTAGATGTCAGGGAAAGAGGCCCCTGCTCGGTTCTGCTACAAGTAACACCTCACTCTTGTCAAAACTGGTTTGAGAGGAAAATGGCACTGCTTTACACCTCATGTAGGAGAAATAGAGATTTAGAATAACAAGGAGCAGGGGAAGGGCTGGGGAAGGGAGGGAGAGGAGTCGTTCTGTCAGGCCACTTTCTTAAGTACTAATTTGTATCGATACCTGTCCTATTGGGGCAAAATGCTGATAATTTTTAAATGGAGGCTTTAAAGGTACTTTACGTAGACTAGAAGTCTTTATGATATCATTTAAATTGAGCTATGTTCAGAGGAAAACTTTTTCTCATGCAACAACCATAGCATAACCTATAGCAGAGTAAGCATTTAGTGAGGGCCTAATTCATTACATTAAGAATTTACCAGCTACTGACTTCCTTAATTTAGTTTTTTTGAAAAATATATTTCAAAGATTTGTATTTAAAAATTTACCTCTGATTCTAAAAATTGCTGTATCCTTAGTGCTCGGCAATCAGTAGTTGTTAAAAGACTGAACAAAACATAATTGAAGACAAATCTGGCAGGGAACAAACCTGTGTGTGCTTTTAAATTAAATGTACTTTAGAAGAGTTTTTCTGTTATCTAAGAATTGCCTCCAGGAGAAAGTATTGGTGACTGAGTATTGACTTGTCTGTCTGGGAGAAGCCCTTCAGAAGTCTTCCTACACCGAAGGACGTAACTGTGTAGGATTCAACAAGCATTTACTGAGCCTCTACTACCAGTTGCCAAAATGTTAGGTCCTGGGGACCAAGATGAAGAGGCAAGGTTTCTGCTCTCCAAGACTTTATAAGTTAATATGGAGACAAAAATATCAACCTACACTTACAGTAGAAAGAAAGAAATTAAGGCTTCATAGAAGAAAATACAGGCAGAGGGAATATGTTAGCCCTTCGGGGCAAGTCATATGAAGTTTCATAAAAGAAGGGCATTTGGAAGTTGAAAGATGAACAAGAGTTTGCTGGGCAGGAATAGAGAAGGCATTATAGGTAGTGACAGAATCTCTAATGTTGCTTCTAAAGATTCTTAATTTAAGTTTGTAGGGAAACATCAGCCAATACTTCCCTTAGCGGTCCTGCATTTATGTAGATACATGGTATAACATAGAAGTTGAAATATTACACAGGGAGGGAAAATTTTAAATGTTATGCTATGTTTGATACAGTGATATTTCAAGCACTCGTGGAACAGCTTTTTTGTATGGACTACAATCATGTGTCAGGTAATTTACTTAAAACAGAATAGGGACTCTTGCCACTATTCCTCCTAACCTAAATAATTCATGGAGTTCTTTCATTTTCTTTCTTCATAATTTATCTAGTACTTTTCAGTGTACTGGCTAAGAGACTTGCTGATTCCTGTAAAACATGTTTTTAATTTTACAGGATGTAGTGTATTTTTAGGGCTAGAAGCATCACTCGTGGTGTTACACAAATAAGTGCCATGTGTACAACTTTTAACTCTCGAAACGGCAGAGAACAGGAAGATAAAAGTTACGTTCCCATGTTCCTATGTTCCCCCAACCTTTCTCCCCTGTGTAGCTTTAGGGAAGTGTCTTGGACTGATAAAGTTTGGTAACTCTTTCTGTAGTGGAGGGAGGAAGCACTTAAATTCTTACTTGGAGGAAGTTCAGCATCACAAAAGTGGGAATGGTAGTGATAGTGATACGCCAGTTCTCCCCTGGTTCTCTCTAGCCACCAGGGTCAGCACTTACCACGGTGGCCGTCCCCCTAGGACCTCCCCGGCTTCCCTGCCGCACCACTGCCACCCTCCCGGGACATGCAGCGTGCCCCCACCCCATCCCTGCTGGGTTATTTGAAGCAAATTTCAGAAATTTTATTGCATCTAAATATTTTGGTGTATATTCTTAAAAGGTAAAGACTAAAAAATATATAACCACAATATATTTAATCTAAAATTAATAATTTCTTAGTATCAAATACCTATGAGAGCTCAAGAATTTGAGAATACTTTTGCAAAGCTATGTTTTAAAATAAATGAGGTCAGATATTTGACCTTTTTTAAAAAAAAAATCCTTACCCAAGGATATATTTATTGATTTGAGAGAGAGAGAGAGAGAGAGAGATCGATGTGAGATAGAAACATCAATTGGTTGCCTCCCTTTTGCGTACCAACCAAGAATCGAACCCATAACCTAGGTATGTTCCCTGACCCGGAATCAAACTCGCAACCTTTTTGCTGTACAGGAGGCCGCTCCATTCATCGCGGCCACCGGGGCAGGGCTGACTACTTCTTGGTCACTTGTAGATGTGTAGGGGAAAGGTACTATTTAGAGACCAAGTTACTGAAACGTAGTGACTAGTATTTGGTCAAATGCTCTTGTGTAAAATATGGGAGTTATTTTATCATGAGCTACTTCTAAAGCACTAATTTCATTTAGACACTTACTGTATTATCAGTGCAATATAGAATTTTTCATCTCAGAGACTCTCATTCATCATCATGGAACCTCTGCCAGTATGATGCAAGCAATAGAGTGTTGCTTAAGCGGACCATGTGTCATGCCAACAGTACAAAACCAAAAAACTTTCACATGTGGGATAAGATTATCTTTGCTTATAAGTTTTTCTGAAAGTTGTTGTAACAATGTCATTTATACTGCTGCCTCATATGAATGAGGCTTTTCTATTTCTTTTTATTTCTTTTTTTTAAGATGTTATTTATTTTCAGAGAGAGGGGAAGGGAAGGAGAAAGAGACGGAGAGAAACACCAATGTGTGGTTGCCTGTTGTGCACCCCTACCGGGGACCTGGCCCTCAATGCAAGCATGTGTCCTTGGGAATTGAACCGGAGACCCTTTCGTTCGCAGGCCCGCGCTCACTACACTGAGCTACACCAGCAGAGCAGCCTTTCTATTTCTTGTTACCAAGATATTTTTCAGAGTTTAGCCCAAGTAACTTCAATTTGAATATTCTTTTACTGTAGGAAACTATTGCTATTACTTCTTTTTCTGGATAGTTTTCATTTGAATGAGTTTTGCTGACTGAAACCCTTATGTTAATTTTGTTGTGGAGGAAAAATTGGGGACATTATAATGGGGAAAGAAATGTGATTAGCTTGAAATAAATTTTGCTATCTACTAATCATTGCTATTTAGTTATATGTGTTACAGCAAAATGAATTTTCTAAAATACTTACCACACTAGTTTTGCCTTGCATGAAAACACTCTAATAAATGAACAGTTACTAATTTTGTTTGATAAATGTATCTAATAGATCTTGGTACAGGACCTTCGTTCATGATAGTTTTAACACTTTAGTTTTTTCTTCCTTTTTTTTTTACGATGTTTCGATGTTTCTTTCTTGTTCTTAGAATGCATCTATCCAAGCCACAAAGTCTCCCGACAGTGTTAATGGAAGTGAACCAGGGACTCCTCAGGTCTGTCATTAATTTTACTCTAAAAAAACAGCAAGTCATTTCAGAGTGTTGGTCGATCTATATTACTGGCATTTGACTTTGCATTGGAACAGGGATGCCCACACATTTGGTGCAGTGTGTATGGTAAATTGAGCTTGGTTGATTGTGTCTTGGAAAAAGTTTTAAATGAAAGTGGTTTTTGTATATATACCAGTCATGTAAGATTCCATTATTACTCATTTAAAAAATTAATGGTGGTAAAGAGAAAACCTTTTGAAAAAAGAAATATATCTTTATAGTTGTAAGAGTAAATAGAGGAAGTCATATTGAAAGACACGTTAAATTACATCATTTTAAAGGGGGATATGCAGGAAGTGGGATCTCTTTTAAAGTTTGCTCCTAAATGTGCTAATGCACAGTATTTTTCTGCTAGAGAATTTAGATTATCTTTGATATTCAGAAGTTATTTGGAGATCGGGGCTAATTGATGTTGTTTTGACTCCTTCCACAAAGAGAGAAAAAAAATTAAAAAAAAAATCATGATAGCAGTGTCTGAAATGAACGTTGGTTACTTTGGCTTTAGTGATGATTATCATCATGAACCGGGCTGTTCTCAGCAGTCTCTAAAGGCAGGGAAATAGCCTTTCTAATTCTGTGAATCTGGAGCGTGAATATACACAATTTGCGAGCTAAATGATTTATGAACTAACTTATGTAGACTAAACATACTAAAGTATTGTCTAGCAAATACATAAATTACAGCTTCCCAAACTCCATGAAAAGGTTACCTGTGGGCTGAAATCCTCATTCCTTTCAGGGACGATGATGAGGCTCTGGCCATAGTCCAAGTCCCTGGGCCTCTTAACTCTGGCCTTGAGCTGCATCCTTAATTAATCCCAAGTCTTTTACAAATACATCATTTCCAAGGCGTGCCACGGGGTAAGGGTAAAATATTGAGAAGCATTGGCCTAAGTGGAACTGGACAGATCCAGTGAGCTTTAAGGAAAATTGTTAAAGAATATTATTACTTAGAATACCTTATTTCTTCTTTTATAGGATAGTCTGAAAAGACTAAATACACTTATGAATGCAAAACTATAATGAATGATAACCAGCTTTATAACAAATTTGGGAGATACTCAAGTTTTAATTAGGTTAATAATGAACATGGGTGATATTTAGGAAGTAAGCTCACTAAAGGCTTTGAACTTTCTTCAAAAATAAAAAACATATTTTCCTAAAAAATAATAAGATAGTATTTACCGAGTATTTACTGTGTCAGCAGGCATTATTAACCATGGTATGTATATAATCTCATTTAATTCTCATAATGAAGAGATGCTTTCACTTAGTGTCTGTTTACTTTTAAACAGACTTCTGACGAGTTGGGTGTCGGTTGTTAGCAAATTAGGAGCAGTGCGTGTCCATAGAGAGGTGGCGTGCTTACTGTGGCTGGGCATCTCGACAGCAGCAGGAAGTCAGAGTGGTAGAAGCACACCCAGGAGTTCATGAGGCATAGCTGCCTGTGACCCCCTTATTACTGGGTAGAATGACCTGTTTAAATGAATAGTTTTGGCACACAATATAATGATTATGGCAGGGACATCATTATAAAGGGTCATTCATTGTCCTTATTTAAGAAGACAGAAAGTGTGTATGTCAGAAAAATTCTGTTAAGTGCAGTTAACTTTTAAATTGGTTAATGCAGTTTGTAATATTCAGTTAATGAATATGATCTTCATTCATCTCCAAAAGAATGCAGAATCCTGACCTTTAACTTCAGACAGACTTATAAAACTCAGATGTTTGAAAATAATTAGCATATGTCACCACATAATAGAGAAAAATACATTTTCACAACAGTAGCTATTTGAGCATTTATCTGAGAAAATGTAGTTTTACTGAATCATAGTGTTAGTATTTTAGCAGTTTAGGAGTAGTGTAGGATCTAGAGCTACTCTCTTATTGTAGAGATATTTCAAGCATGAATTCTTAAATTATTTGCCCAAGGACCAGTGTCTTGTTACTTATAGTACTTTGGAATTATCATAGATAGACACAGAACATCACTCTGTCTAGATATAATTTTTTGCCATATATTGATTTCTTCATTTGAATTTATATGCTATTAAAACAAAATGAGAACTGAATATATTGAATTCAGTGGAGCAAAACACAATGGCTGTTCTCACATGCTATTTTGGGGAAAATTCTTTTTTTGAAAACCATGTGTGAATTTTAAAATATAAGATAAATTATAGTACTAAAGTTGAATTTTGAATTTTTTGTTGCTATTTTTTGAATACTGCTTTTTTCTTTTATTTTCAATAGTTTATTATGAAAATTTTCAAACATACAGAAAAGTTGAAAGAACTTTAAGGTGAATAGCTGTATACCCACTGCCTAGATTTTATCATTGATACTGCACTATGATTCAGTAAAAGT
>VMDR010006110.1:0-47361 GCA_007922815.1 Macrotus californicus
ATTGCAGCCAACCTTTAGAGTCTACTACTTCCCACAAATGTTTATATGTTGTGTGTTAGTATCATTCATTTCAAAGTATTTTCCAATGTTTCTTTTGATCTCTTTTTTCACTATGTATTTTTTAGAATAAACATTGCTTAATTCACAAATATATGGGGACTTTTTTGGTTATCTCATTTTATAGGTTTCCAATTAACTTCCTCTGTGATCAAAGAACATACATGGTATAATTCTGACTCTGAAACTCTGTGGTCTATTTCAGTGAATGCTCACAGTGCACATGAAAAGAATGTATGTTCTACACTTATTGGGTTAAATGTTCTATAAATATCAGTTAGGTAGAATTAGTTGACAATGATAACCAAGTCTTCTCTTCATTTACTGATATTTTGCCTACCAGTTCTATCAATTATTAAGGAATATATTAGCCAGGATTCTCCACAGAAATAGAATGAGTAGGATAAAGAAAAGAGAGAAATGGGATGAAGAGATTTATTATGACAAATTGGATCACACAATTACGGAGCCTGAATAGTCCCACGATCTGTATCTACAATCTGGAGACCGGGAAGTCTATGGTATAGTCCCAATCTGACTCCAAAGCCCTGAGAACTTGGAATGCGGATGGTCCACGCCCTAGGGCAAGGTCAGAAGACTGATAGCCCAGCTGAAGAAGTCAGAGAGTGCAAGTTGTCCCTCTACGTTTTTGGTCTGTTCAGGTGCTCACTGGATTGTATGATCTCCACCCACACATAAAGGCAACCTGCCTTACACAGTCCACCATTCTAATGCTAATCTCTTCCAGAAACATCTTCGGAGCCACAGCCAGGAATAATGTTTAATCAGATATATGGGCACTTCAGAATTTGATTAGAGTTTTGTCGTACTTACTCTTTTACCAAAGCTGTGTTTCCTTTGGTCTGTGGATGAGTCTGCAGAGTGTTATGTGTTTAGGTAGTCACTGAACTTCAATCCACGTTTTCTCTAGGTTGTTACTGGAAGCAGCCCACCTTCACTTTGCTTTCCCCCAACATTTTCCCTTAACTAGAAGGCAGAGCTCAGATATAAGAAATGATTTGTCACATTTTCCCCTTTCCGTTGGATCTTAGTTCCATGTTCTGGTTGCCATCCATCTCCCTGAATCACATCACTTTAATCAAATAATAGCTCAACAGCCCTTTCAAGACTGTAACATCTACTTTTACAGATTCCTGCTGAAGATCCAAAAAGACAAGTCACCACTAAGCATAATCTCTCTCATTTCACACCACAACCCATGTTATTTAGCAGGTTTGTGACAAAGGTTGACACACAGGAATTTAGCCATTTCCTTTTCCTTGAAAATGAAGAAGAATCTCACCCCTTCCCCACCACCTCCTACATAAGCCCACTGCCCACCCCACCCCTGCCATTGGCAGTTTCTGAGTGAATGAAATGGGGACAAAATCTCTTATCCACAATTTTTAACCAGAAGTTCTTTCTTCAAACAGACATGTAATATTTAACTTGCAACTGAAAAGCCATGCGTGTGGCACAATCAAGGTGCACTTCCAGAATACACATGCTTTTACACTTCTCACCCAGACAACTTAATCTGGAAAAGTTCTTGAGGTCAATGTGCTGTCCAGCATTACCTTGCAGCTTTCTAGGAATCAGCTCCCAAAGTCAGCTAAATTACCACAGAGAGCCGGAAATCCATTTCTTTCCAGAAACTATTCACAAGAAGAAACAAAGACTAGATTGTTCTAAGCAGCGCCCTGTCTCCAGCGTGTCACTGGTGCAACCACCATTAACACTAAGCTCAGGGCTCCTACATAATACCAAGGAAGTCAGGTCCCAACCAGCAGGGTGACGCTGAAAGAAACCAAATTTTACATAATGAGACATTCTAAACCCATATTCAGATTTAGCATTCCACAGAGTTATATGTACCTGTGAAGCATTTTTAAATCACACAATAATAATCTAATTACTCTAAGAGTGATTTCTCCTCACTCACACCCAGTAATGCATTCCCAAACGGAAAAATGCTGCTCACAGCAAATGCACAAAAACCACATCCTCTGTGAGGGTGAAAGCACCAGGATGAAAGCAACATGAAATCAATAACATAATTCCAATTTAGCGTTAATCGTATTTCTGTGTTGTCCCTCCAATTTAGCAGGCAAAGAACAACTCTAAAAGCTTCCAGTCTGTAACGAAGAAGCTGTAACTAAATAATTTTAAGCATGGAGGGGCATTCTTGTTCAATAAAAACAATAGTTCCTAAAACAGTATAAGAATCCTTTTTTCATATTCGGCCTTGGCCAACAGTGGCCAACTAATTAATTTTTGATGAATTCATCTCATGCAAGTAAGGTTGATAATAAAGAAATTATTAAATCTCTCTTTCTAAGAAGTGTGTCTATGTGCCCACCACTTTCACCCCACTACTCACTGCCAGATGTGTTTCAGCAAAGAAAAGGAAAGACACAAGTTTTGTCTGGAAAAAATCTAGCCATTGAGAACAGTTTGCACAACATCGATATAACCTGGCAGCCAAGGAGAGTGGACTGGAATATGCATGTGTGAACAATGACGACTTCACTGTACTGGTCAGTAGGGGCGGTAGACACCACTGAGTGAGCATGTGTACGGTATGGCTGTTGCATTCAAAATGACTAAGCAAGTAGACAATGAATCTGCATCAAATTTTGCATTAAGCTTGAACATTCCTCTGAGAAAAGTATTCAGATGATTCAAAAGGCCACAGCTATGGGCAACTGGTGAATGACAGTTTCATCACTGCTATATGCCAGCTCATGCATCACATCTCAGGCAGAGATTTTTGGTGGAACATCAAATCACCCAGGTGACTCAGCCCCACTGCAGCTGAGATTTGGTTCCCTGCGACTTCTGGCTTTTCTCAAAATTAAAAATCACCTTTGAAAGGGAGGAGATTTCAGACCGTCGATGAAGTGCAGGAGAATACAACGGGGCAGCTGATGATGTTTGAGAGAACTGTGGGAGGTCCCAAGCTGCCTACTTTGAAGGGGACTGAGGCATCGTTGTCCTATGTATAACGTTTCTTGTGTCTTGCATTTTTTTCAATAAATGTCTCTATTTTTCATATTGCATGGCTGGATTCTTTGGGACAGACCTCATATCTCTTATCAAAGGTGCAGTGGAGCAGGAAAAGGAGGTACTGACCATCTATAAAATAGTTATATCAAGATTGATCTCTAAACTTCTGCTCTTTCTAACCTTGGATAGTCCTGACATCCTTGTAACTCAGAAGCAAACTAGAGGAACAAGATAGCCCTTAGGAGCATGCTATATTCTGCATTAACTAGTTACAGCCATTCAAGACTCATTCCCACACCAGGACAAATAAGCATGCACAGTAAAGAGTAAATTCCACTGTTCTCAGGAATTTATTATCCCAACTGGACAATTCAATCACGAGTCTAAGGAAGGGTCCTTTGGAAATAGTCACTTAGAAAAGACCCTGAAAATTGATTTTAACTAATTACTTCTCAATTTCTACACCTCATATCAAATAGTACCTGGTCCTTACATACAAATATGGCTGCAGCTTAAAAGAGAAAAAGATAATTTTCAACAAGCTCATTATCTCATTCTGCAGCCTGTTTGCTCATAGTAAACCAGGAGAAATTAAAACTTGTCCTCTACTTACCTGGTCACAGTCCAATTTTTCAGATATTTATAAGCAGTACCTGCACTAGACAAGTATCCGGCTTCTGGCTGCTGTTAGAATGTATCATCATCATTGTTTATGTGGTTGTGTCAAGCTAAAGACATTTCACAGCACCATCTTCAGGATCCAAGACTTTCAGAAATGAGTAAAGTCACTTTTTCTGTTCCAAGCCCTCCCTACTGCTAGAGGTCTTCGTCTGACTCAATTTGAATTCTGCTGGAAGTTCTAAGCAGTGGTCAATACAAATGGTAATTGTTCCGTTTCTTCTGTGCCATTTGAACCAGGTGTTCCTCATCCTCCAACACCCTAGGACGAGCTTTCATGCCCCAGAGGATCATAAGGTATACATGCCAAAGTCAGGTTAGAGTGAAACAATTTCATCAAAAGGTTGCTCTCAATGGAGAAGGGAAAAACTGTTCTTTATTGTCCACCAATCTATCATGATATGCTTCCTGACAGTTTATAAGAACTTTAATACCATAGTTTATGGCCCAACATTCTGATATTTTGCAGTTTGGACCATGAAACGGCTTACAAGGGATGAATTTGTTCTTCGGGCTCCAGAACTGCCCACAGAGCAAAGAGAGCTCCTGTACTGAATGTGCTGTCTGATAAATCATTCTCCCTGTACTACTGATAAGCAACATTTCCTGTACCAAATGCTTGACCAAAAACCTCCTTGTTCTGCAGATCTCAAGTGAGACATTGATAAATGCTTGATCATCTGTTACTATGTGTTACTCATTGTGCTCATCTCAGAATCCCACCAGTCAGGAAATGAATGATGTAAGTTTATGATGTTGTTTCTCCAGCAGCCAATCTTTTGTTAGTTGCCCCTTGGTAACTTGAGTCTTTAAAAACCTTGTACCATTTTTCCCCCAACTCAGAGTGCATTTTTGGTTCTTGCCAAAGGCTATGTTCTCTGACTTGCAAATCATATCAGAATAAAATTCCTTTTAATTTCTCAAAAGGATCTTTTTGGACTTTTGTTTATATTCCCATCAGCATTCCTGTTTCTGGTTTTCAGCAAACCTTATCCTAATCCAACTTTTGTCCACTTCTAGCCTGGATAGGAGGGAAATGGGCACACATATGAATATTAATATTAATATTAAACTAACTCTTCTTCAAACTAGAAAGACTTCCCTTTATTTATATATTTTCCCAATGCAGAGAGAAGCATTGCCCCTTTTTGGTTGAAATATAAGAGTCCCAGAACACTTACAGTACCAGAAACATAATACGCAACAGAAATGAGTCTCAGCTTGTAGTGGCCTCATACTGCCTACCATTTTTTCTTTTAATTTATTTATTGATTTTCAGAGAGAAGGGGGAAGAGAGAGAGAAACATCAACTTGTTTTCCCACTTATTCATGCATTCATTGGTTGATTCTTGTATGTGTCCTGATCAGGGATCAAACCCACAACCTTGGCGTTCTTGGCATAACGAAAGAGCAATCTACCCAGCTGAGCTACCCGGCCAGGACCTGCCTACCATGTCTTACAAGATGTGGCCTAGTCATGTCTAAGTCTGACATCCAAATCTCAGAATGAAGCAAGAAAATGGAGTTCAAAGCCTAGTGCTCTGATGGTGAGGTCGCATGGACTTCTTCTGTCAGTGACCCCCAGAAATGACAGCAGTGTCTTTGTTTAGCCTAAGGTATAGATTAGGCTTAAAAAGAACTGGGATCCTAACACCAAACTACCTTGAATACTTCCTCATTCATCATACTAAGCATATTGTGCAACTATTCTTCCAACTGGAAGCTTGTCCAAAGAATGCAGAAGTCTGTTATTGGCATACTAGGTAACAAAAGTATGGGCCAGCCATAACCTTTAGTTGAGATGGCAAAGATTCAGTACAGGTAAAGAATCAAGATTACTGAAAGAAAAAGAAAGAAAGAAAATGCTTGCTCTGTCTCTCCCTGTCTCTCTCCATATACGTAAGTTTATATAGTATGTACCTACTTGTATATATTTGACTTAGGCCTTTCAGGTTGCTGTAACTGAATACCATAGGCTAGTTGGCTTATAAACAACAGATCTTTATTTGTCACAGCTCTGGAAGCTGGGAAGTCCAAGATTAAGGTTCAGTGCATGCTGAGAGTCCACTTCCTGTTCCATACACAGCCACCTTCTCTCTGTGTCCTTTCCTGGCAGAAAGGGTGAGGGAGCTCCCCAGGGACTCTTTGTTAAGGACACTAATCCCATTCATTAGGGCTCCACCCTCATGACCTAATCAGCTCCTGAAGGCCCCACCTCCAGATATCATTACACTAGGGATTATGTTTCAATATACAAATCTGGGGGGACACCTACATTCAGCCTATAGCAATATTTACATAGCCATATATTTTATTATACAGGTATTTCATGACCGCATATTAAAGTGTTAAAACATTTCCAATAAGATCAAAATTCCCCTTTGAGTAAGGCTTTCCCATTATGCCCCAGGGATAACCCCTGTCCTTGCAGTCCCATTCTGACCTTCTTGTGACCCTGATACCTCAGTGTGATGAAGCCCAGCCTAACTCACCTGAAGATGAGAGAGCACTTGGAGGAAAAGCCTGTGCAACTTCAGCCAGCACCCAGCACCAACCAGCACACATCTGAGAGAAGACAACCTGGACCCACCCAGCCACGGTGGAGCCGTCAGATAATTACAGCCTGGATGATCCCAAACAAAATCCGGGTAAGAACCCCCGACACACACACACACTCCAGATTGTTAAACTGCAGTTAATGAGAATAATAAGCCACTGCTTTAAGCCATCAGCTTTCAGACTACTTTGTCATGCAGCCAAACATAACCAAAATGTATCCTGTGTCCTTTTTCTATTAGGCTAATGATTTTTCTTTTTTAAAATGTTTTAATTTTTTTATTCTAAAATCTACTTTTTTTTCTCATTTAGATGTAACTGACCTATAACATTAAATGAGCTTCAAGTGTACAACATATATTGCCAAAAGATCAATGTAAGTCTGGTTAATATTCATCACCATACATAGTTAAACGTTTTTTCTGTTGTGATGAAAACTTTAAAGATCTACTCTTAGAAACTTTCAAATATACACTGTAGCATCATTGACTATAGTAACCATGCTGTATGTTACATCCCCACTGCTTATTAAAATCTACTCCTTTTTAATGATGTTTCACAAACATTTTCTTTTAGTGCATCACTTGCTGTATCAGGTGGCATTTATGAAGAGAAACAGAAGCAGTGGGAGATACATACTAACAGGTTATCACAAAGAATTGGCTAATGTGATTGCAGGGGCTGGCTCTCTCATCTTCTGGCGGGTTTAGGCTGGGCTTCCTAACACTGAGATAGCAGGGTTACAAGAACGTGGGAGTGGAAGCTGCAAAATCCGTAAGGCAGGCCTCCCCAAATGAACTAAAGCTGCAGATCATGGGGCAGAATTTCTCCTCCGTCAAGGAAACATCAATTCTGCTCTAAGGAATTTCCAACAAACTGTCTAGGATATCTCCTTTCCTGAAAGTCCACTAATTACAGGCTTTGATATCATCATGTCACCTTCATAGCAACCCCTAGTTTAACATTTGCCTGAATAACAAGCAAGAGCAAAAGGCACATGTCAGACAAACTTCAGGAGTTTAAGAAGCTTCAAGTTAAACTTTTTTGGGTAATGTAGGCCTGGGTACCTTTCCCAGCCAGAGTTCTGACCCCGAAAAGCACATCAAACACATGTACATTGTTTCATTATTTTTGTATCCCTGGCCTTGTAGCAGAGCACGTGACACACTTTAGGCAATTAATAATGATTGTTAATTATCTGACATCTTAATGAGGTGAAAAATTTTTAGAAACAACCACAGAAAAATGCTCCACCAGTGAAATTAGTAGTTGAAAGGCCTATCAAAATGAAAAAGTGAGAAGGTAGGAAAGTTATCTAAGAACTGAAATCATAGTTTATAAAGAACTAGGCTTCAGTGATTACACTGAATTTCAAGCCAATGTGAAGATTATTGGAACCACAAGAATATAAAAGGTATCCATGGGGAGACATTGTATTTGTATGAAAAAACAATGAGAACAGATTAGAGAGAACTATAAATATGACCTTGAGCAAATACTTTAATCCATAATCACAAACCTGGATCACCCTCACTGTGAGCTTTTCCTGCCTGTTCCGAAGACGCGGAGCGCTCTGAGAGAAGGCAGAGCTGTCTGACCTCACAAAGGGTGGCACGTCACAAACTCTCGAGGTCTGACTTCAAACAGGCCAGCTGTGTCCAGCAACTCTGTAACCATAGGCAGGTTTGCTCCTCTTTGTGGTTAGTTCCAAAGAATAAGACTGTCTAACCACTATGCTGTTCATCTGAAACCAATACAAAATAGTACTGAATGTAAACTGTAATTGGAAAATAAAATTTTAAAATAAAGTAAAAGCTGAACGATAAAAAAAAAAAAAAGCTTCTCTTTGCCTCGGCTCTCACTGGCCCCTCTCCCTCTTCTCTCTTAGCAGATAAGCTCTCCCACTTTAATGGAAAACAGGCACGGTGGCCATCGAGCTCATGTCTTGTATCAACCCCTGTCCTCATCTTAGTGCACATCCGTCTTTATACATCCTTTTCAACATTTTAACGGAAGATGTCTTCCACCTCCCTCCAACGATTGGTCCTCCATGCATGTTCTCAGTCACACCCCTTTCCTAACTTCCGTGGACCTTGAATATCATACTTTAGCAAGCGTGCCCCCAGCATCTTTTCCACGCTGCTGGGTTTCTACACTTTGTATGATTTCAAATATGCAAATATATAGTCTGACTTTAAAACAAAACATAATAAAACAAAAACCATCTATTGAGTACTGGGGAATTTCTCTGAACTTCCAAATTTTTCCAAGTGATCTCCACCTGATAACTTATCTTTCCTTTACCCTACTTCATAGTATCTTTAACTTCTTGAAAAGGATTTACGGATTTCTCTCCTACCGATCTGTCAAATCCATCTTCCACACTCACTTTACCATTTCTAACGGATGATTTATTCTCCCAAACCAAAACCATTAAGGTCACGTGGCCAGTTTTTTCTAAATATTTGCACCTCACAACCCCACCAGTCCCCAAGTCCCGTCAATTCTTCCTTGACATTGACTTTCAGATTTGTCTCTTGTTCTTCATTGTCTAAATCCCTAATGGTTTACGGCTGGCATACTGAAATTGCCTGCTAGCTAGTTATATAAGCTAGGAAATACTACATCCATAAATAATCCCCAGATCTCAACAGAAAGAGTTTTATTTCAAGTTTAAGATATGGGTTTCAGGGGACTCCGCTTCATGCTTCTTCACCCTGAGATTCAAGATGATAGATAGACAGCCCTTGTCTAAAAAAATTGCCAGTCTCGCCGCAAAAACTACTCAGCTTTTAAAGTTTCCACTTGGAAGCGGCACTCATCACTTTTTATTGCTTCCAAATAGCATGCCCCCGTCCATCTTCATGCTCTTCTCCCCACCTCCCACACCAGCCAGCCAGCACTCCCACTTCAAAACCTACACCCTCTTCTACACTCTCAGAAGATATTTCCTTGTAGATATCAAAACAGTCCAGATCCCTGTCCAGTTATCCTTTCCTTGTTAATTACCTGTGCTACACTCTTTAGCAATTTAATGTATCAGTGTGCAATGCTGGTTTGCACATTAATTGCATCTATATATCTATTTCTCCGACTGTATTTTGCATATATTTGTGTGATCAAGGACAATTCTTAATGGTTGCCACTTAAATTATGGATTTTTGCCTATTTCCAAGCAATATTGAATGTGTCTGACATAATGAAATTTGTAATTTTTCCAAGTCACACCATGAGATAGCAATGCCCCTGACTAGACTGAGCTTGGTGGGCCATATAGTGGAAAGTAAATGTGGTTAAAAGTAATGGAATTCTATGCAGCAGAGAGAAAAAAGGAGCTCCTACCCTTTGCAACAGCATGGATGGAACTAGAGAGGATTATGCTAAGTGAAATAAGCCAGGCAGTGAGGGAGAAATACCACATGATCTCACCTTTAACTGGAACATAATCAACAAAAAAAAACAGCAAACAAAATACAACCAGAGACATTGAAATTAAGAACAATCTAACAATGGCCAGAGGGGAGGGGGGAGGGAACAGTGGGAGGGAAGGGTTTCCAGGAACCACTATAAAAGACACATGGACACAACCAAGGGGGAGGGTGGGAGCAAGGGAGGGAGGTGGGATTGGCTGGGGTGTAGGGGGAGTAGTGGGGGGGAAATGCAGACAACTGTAACTGAATCACAATAAAGTAATAGAATACAATAAAATAAAATAAAAAGTTTGTTCTAAAAGAAAGACTGCCTGGTTTCAAATCCATAACTCCACCACTTACCAGCCGAGTGACCATAAATGAGCTACTTACACATTTTTTTACCACATTGTCTCTTATTTGATGATTATGTTAATGTGACTGTATCATATTAATGTTTTCATGAATAAATGAGTAAACACATGAAAACACTTATAAAAACTGGTGCATATCAAGCCCTCAATGAAGATTAGGTGTTATTGTTCCTGCTACTGTTAGTAGACAGTACTGGCAAGTCTGGTGTCAGGAAATACTTCCAAAATTGTCCAAGTTTTTATTATATTCCTTTTGTTTCCCTTGGCACTGAGGGTTGTCCAAGACCCATTTAAGACGTTCAGTAAATATTTGTTGGTTGGCATAACTGCTCATCTCTCAGCTTCCAAATCTTAAAAAAAGAATAATAACCTCAGGACTTAAATTGAAAAGTTATTTTGAGTATACAACTTTGAATTTGGTTTGGAACACGAAATGAAATGAACGACATGCCTATAAATTTCTTATGAAGCTAATAAAAGTGAAAAATGGGATAATTGGGGTGATAGGAAAAAGTAAAAAGATTCTATAAATTTTTTTATTTAAAATTTTA
The DNA here is from genome assembly GCA_007922815.1 of Macrotus californicus. Taxonomy (NCBI): domain Eukaryota; kingdom Metazoa; phylum Chordata; class Mammalia; order Chiroptera; family Phyllostomidae; genus Macrotus; species Macrotus californicus. Next base: position 10,633 of record VMDR010006110.1, read on the forward strand.
GAAGGTAAAGGTAATTTGAGGATATTTATGAAAAAATATTATAACAAACAAATAGAAATTAAAAGAACAAATATGTTTTTTGCTTTGAAGTTAGAAAAGCAAAAAGTGACACAGCTTGAGGCATTATGCAGAAAAATCAAGTTCTTACAATGGTCTGAATACAAAGGGAGGAAGGTAGAAAGGCACCATCATTGAGAATGAGCTAAAGTTTAAAGCATTAATGAAAATAATCTGCACCAAAATCTGGAATATTTAGAGAACAAGGATGGGCGGCAAGAGGGCACGGGAGGAAGAGACAGGGAAGAACAGGAAAGAACTGAATGTTAGTGAAACAGCCCGCCTCTGCCATTCACCAAATTCTGTTGGGTGCTGAAACGTCTCTCACTGCGGGGCTTGAACAGGTTATTTTTCCTGTTCTCAGCATTTTGTGATATATTTTGGTCCATGTATTCTATTTTATTGACTTATTTGTCTTTTTCTCTGATAAAATAACTTTTTCAAATATGTCATCAAAATGGTAAGTTTGCAACATGAATGCAATGGAGTTTGGAATTGCAGAATTTAGAAGGGTGATGTTCATACTATGAAAGTACACAGTTGCAGCCTGACAAAGACATTAGTTTGATGTATAAAAATATCCTGTGTCTGTTTCTGAAATACATGTTATTTTTTTAAAAAACCATTGCTTCTATAGATTTCCATTTGGAAGAAGTAAAATGTGTTGGCTTTCTATTAAAGGGTATATTTCCTTCCAACAAACCATTAGTTTACCAGTGTTTGATGTTAGAAATAGCTCCCTAGTGAAAAATAAAATCACATCATCATTGGCTCTCATCTTCTATTTTAAGTGGATTTCTAACGACTATGATACATACATGGGGTCCAGGGTGGAATCTATCACTAATACTTAGTATGACAACTGAAACAGACTTGTTATTTCCAAACCTACTTTCTTAAAATATATTATAATGCAGGTTTGAAAATACAACTCAGCATAGTAACTGTGATATTCACAGTTCAGAGCTAAAAAGTCCCCCTGCCTTTTATCCATCCCAAACATTCCTTCTCCCGCTGCTATCCCACAGGTTCTTGGTGGTTTCTACAGCAATGGGAGTGGAGAGAACTTAACTTTCTGAGAACATCGACTACCCTTTTGTTATCCCCTAATCAAGAATGTTTTCACTTCGGCTGGGGGTAGCTCAACTGATTAGAGGGTCATCCTGATACTCCAAGGTTGCAAGTTTGATCCCTGGTCAGGGCACATACAAGAATTGACCAATGAATGTATAAATAAGTGGAATAACAAGTCTTTCTTTCTCTCTCTCTCCCTATTTTCTTCTCTCTCTAAAATCAATAATTAAAGAGAGAGAGAGAGAAAGAATGTTTTGTAGATCATCTTTTCGTATAGCATCAACTCCCAAACTCTTTATGTGATGGGCCCAAGATTATTTTTCCAACTTTAGCCCTCACTATTACCCAATTTATATTTCTGCTCTAGTCTGTTTTCCAGATGTACTGTGCTCACACTTCTACATCTTCGCACAAGCAGTTTGTCCTAGCACACCCTCCTTTTCTTCCTGTATCCAAACCTCACCTGCTCTTAGGAGTCAGCTCAAAGCCCCCTCTCTGTGTGTAGCCTTCCCCAGGGTCTCCAACTCATATTGACCTCCCCTTCTTCAAAACTTTTTAAATCCTGAGGCATACCACTCACTCATTTGCATTAGTGATCTGTAATTTTTATGGTTACCAACATTTTCATTTTTGCTAGTCTTGGGACTCATGGGAGATTAAAAATTTATCAAAGACAAGAGTATAATTTATTCTTCTGTTTATACTGCATTATAAATTCCAATACATGACTACCACAAGATTTGCAAAGAATAAGTGCTTAATAAATATGAATGTTAATTCTTACACAACATTTAAAGACATAGAAGATTAGAACCACCCCTCAAATTCAGATTTTAAGCTTGTTTAGGAGGGCGGCCCTCTCCCTGAATCTGCTTGGTCCTGCAGTCAATCTATTTGACACACTGTTAAAAGAGTCATCAACTTCTTCTGCCTGACTCTTTCCAATAGCAATAAGCTAAATGTCTGCCCACTGAACTTAGCCTCACAAAAAGGAAGAGGGTGTCTATTCTGTACTTTGGACAGGCAGGAGAGCAACTGTATCTCTCATTTCTCCTTGTAGGACTCTAACCACTCCTTTGACAACCACTGAAGGTCTACCACAGACAAAGGATAACCCTGCTAATGACCAGAATGCTACCTTTCAAAGATCCATTCCTTTATGCCTGAAAATCTTCCCGTCTTCACAAATTCTCTATTAAATGCAAATAAACAAGAGAGAAGAAACATTTTGAACCACTCTTAATGAACACCTTTCCCTGGATCGCCTGACCACCTTCTCAGGGCAAGAATGACAACTGGAGAGCCAGGAACAGAGAAAGACCTGAAGCAGTTGTGGTAAGTGCTAGTGAAAACTTCACTGATAATCTGTCTAGGAAATGACAAAATCCCCTTCTCTACTGGTGGACAGAAATCTGTTCAACTCTCTCCCATTTCCCTATTTTCCTAGGGCCAATTTTCAAGTTTTCTTCACTCAGAGAAGTATGTATTTTTGAAGGTATTTCGATAGATCATGGAAAGGCAATTTCCAAAATGAACCCAGTAATGTCAAGCACAGTCATCATCTGCTTACAGATCAAGCAAGTCCGGGGCAGGAGGGGGGCTCGTACTCTTTTATCATTCACGGTAGCTGACTTAAATGTGTGACCTGTTTAAACAATGCATTTTAAGACCCAAGCAAGTGTAGTTCTTATGTCTACCCTAAAAGGAAAAAGAATGTTTTTTTCATTTCACAAAGAAAAGGCTAAGTTCTCATAAAATGCCAATACAAATTTCAGTACAGGTTATATTTAATTACATCGACTAAATGTGAATGATCCTCAAGTCAGGGAAAATGCCTGTGAATTTGCTTTATAAGATTTTCATCCTGAACTCGGAAAACTGAGCTGTGCGGTTTTGCTGCCCTCTTGTGGGCAGTCAAGAGTCACTACAGCTACTAATTGGACACTTTCTAGTATTCTCATCACACCGTACTTACTGAAAGTGATTAAATTACTGACTACATGAATCAAGTCACAGATTAAAAAATTATTGTAATACATATTGTCTCCTAAACATCTCATAGAATTTATACATTATTAAACTTCCAAACTAACCAATACAAGTTTCAGGGTCTGCAAGCTGGCCTTTATGGACAGCTAACATGGAAAAGCATTTACTCAAAGGCAGTTACAAAGTGTGTTCCCCCTGATAGTCCTGGATTCCTTGTATAAAATGCACTGAATAAAATAACCCCAGAAGAGGGATCTTTCAAATTCATTATAAATAAGTTTATCCTTTTACTTGCAGGTGAACTGAAAATTTCTGGATATTTTCCTGGAAACATGGCCATTTCTACAATTTAAGTATTTTTCCCAACTGACACAAGTAGAGAAGCAAATCACATAATAAGTAGTTCCCGTTTATTTATTCAACATTTATTCAGAAACTTGTATGTGCTCTTTCTGAGTCATGCTCAAGGTTGGCTGAGAAACTGATGAATTATTTAATTCTCTGCTGACTGCCCTGTGATAACTCCACTCGTGCTTCAAGTGAGTGACAGAATTTACACACGGCGTGGAAGTCAGCTATCAGGTGGCCTAGGTGCATTCATCCTCACTCCTTGTCCACCTGAGCAAACAAATCATTAATATGGATTAAGAACTCTCTGCCCATACTGTTTGAAAACTCTAAAATATTAAACAGGAAGACCTGGGAGTCAACTTCCAGATTTTCTGCTGCTGCAATCACCAGCCCATACATGTGTTATGACACTGAGTAACCACCAGAGGTCGCATCAGGTAGGCTATAAAATTTCATTCTGCAGAATGAAGGAGACACAATACCTAGATGTCTTCAGTGCTTTCTACTCCTATTTCTTCCACCCCACCTAGGTTTCTAGTGCCACCTCCCTTCAGTTTCATTGCCCAAATCTCCCACTAATGCACTCTTTACCCAAGACTCCCCAGCGTCTTGGGCTCTAGACTATTCTTTTTATAATTCTTACTCCCAGAGTATCTTCTTACTCCTGAGTCCCACTTACCGATGGGGACCGGCTTGATAAGGTAATATCAAATTGTATTAATTAATTTAGGCCATGAGCTTAATAGATAACTGCCTGATATCTCTGTTTTTTTATGTAGGATTTTTTTTTAAACAGAACCAAATGAAGAACCTCTCTATGGTAATATAGTAGAGTGGTTAAGAACACACTCAGGTGTGTCAAACTCATTTTCACCCGGGGCCACATCAGCCTCACGGTTGCCTTCAAAGGGCCGAATGTAACTTTAGGACTGTATAAACTATTCCTTAACTAGGGGCAAGAAGCTCGGGCTACCGCCGGGTAGAAACAAAGTGCCCAGCCAGATATAACAAGGTGGAGAGCCGGATTCGGCCAGCGGGCCTTGTGTTTGCCACCTGTAATCCTAATTGATTTTACAAGACAGATATAATGGCACACAAAAAAAGAAAAATAGGCTTTTAAGTTGATCTCTGGACTCATTAATTTCCACCCTGAATGGACAGAAAAGGAAATATCAAGCAAGTATTGCTGCTTTGGTTTTGAGGTTTTGGTTTTTTATTTGTTTTTTGTTTTTTTTTTTATCTTGCACAACTAAAATGTCCTTCAGCCTCTTTCAGATGGTGAGAAAGCCCAGTCCAGTCCAATCACATAACTATGACCTTCATTTCAAGTTCATCTTTCAGCTCCGTCACTCTTGAAAACCTGCACTAGGCAAGTAGGATGAGGTTGGCTTTCTTTCTTGCCCTTGCTCACCCTCTCTCTTGCTAAGCAAGACCCAGGAAAGAGGAGTTAGCAGGAGAAGGCACAGTTCTTACATGATAGTACCATTATGATCTTGTATCACCGTCCTTTGGTTTCCAAGGCTGACTCTTCTCTGAAGGGTTTTGGGGTCAGGCCCTCAGAGACCCTCTTCTTAGTTCCCAACTGCCTCTCTCCAGCAGACCACTTATTATTCCTCCCTCCCTGGGCTCTGACTGCCCACTCTTCTCCTTCTGTTACCCTCCACAACTCACAGCAATACTCCAGGGCAGGACATAGGACAGTGCAGTAAATTCTCTGTGGGATGACCTTTAACCAACCAGCAACAGCAGACATGAGTGAGCTGGCAGATGAACTTCCTCTCCAGTCCTCCTTCTGATGGATTATTCTGAGGCACAGTTTTTCTTTAGAGCCATGAGGCAGTGGCCCACTGGTTAATCACCTTGAACTTGCTTCTCATCCTCTGTCTCACTGCATGAAGGGATGCCTCCTAACTAAACATTATCACCTTAACTTTGCCTAAGAACACTTTTTCTTAATTAGACTCCAACTAGGAAACCAGATATTTACTAAATTTCTCTATATTGTGTAATAAATCCAAACAATAGATCAATTTCTACTTTAACCAGAAAAAAATAGAAATCTGGAGTTCACATCGAGAACATTTGGTCAGGAACTAAAAGTTTATTACTAGTCACAGCATGATTAATTCAGGCATCTTCTGCATACCAACTGCACCAATCTGGTTCAGATCAACATCATCTCTTGCCTAGACTTGTGGCACAAATTCTCAACTCTGGCTTTACCTGTTTCAACTCATTCTCCTACTTCTGCCAGAATGACTGCCTCCGAAGGATACACTGTCTTTGGGGCCTCTGTTAAAGAGGTACCTCTCTCACCCTTAGATTCCTCAGGCATGAGTCAAATATGAGTCCTATCTGTCTGGAACTGCCTAAGACCTAAATGCTCCTAAACACCCCTTCTCTTCTAAAGGGAGAAGAACAGCATACCAACAACACTCTGAAGAATTCCCAACTCTCATCTTACTAGTCCCCCCCACCCCCAGTCCCAAAGTTTAACACAATATCTGCTTATCTCTCATACATGACATTTGAATGATAGAAATGAGATGAAGGCTATGTTCCATCTATTCTTTCAAAGACTCAGCTTCTTTCCATCTAGTGGCTCCCTCATCCCCTCGAAGTTCTGACTTCCACCTGCCAAGAAGCAAAGGAAGACAGCATAGAGGACTGTGTATGAGAAGTTCAGAGGCTCAGCCTGTAAAGCACATATCACTTCTGCAAAACACCCCGTTTGATTGTTAATTCTATGTGTCAGCTTGGAGGGTGTTTGGGATGGGATGGTGTTTAAATCAATGAAATTTGAGAAATGCAGATGGTCCTCAAGAATGTGAGTGGGCCTCATCCAGTCAGCTGAAGGAATGAGAGAACAAAAAAGGACCAGCATCCATAAGCAAGAAAAAATTCTTCAGCAGACTGCCCTTGGACTTCATCTGCACCAGCAGGTCTCCAGCCTGCCAGCCCTAACCACGGATCTTGGACTCACCAGCCTCCAAGTCTTGTGAGTCAATTCCTCACAATAAATAATATGTGTATGAATATATCTTGATGGTTCTGTTCCCTTAAGAATCCTGACTAATAAATCCCTTGGCCAGAACTGAGGCATATGGCCCTTAACTGCAAGGGAGCTTGGGAACGTATCTAGCATGCCCAGGAAGAAACAAAGAGATGTGAATAGTGAGCACCAGCAATTTCTAAAACAGACATCTGATCATATAACTTTCTTGTGTTAAATGCATCAGAAACCGTTGCCCTTGAAACAATATTTAAACTCAGTATTAAGTCACAGGTTCTCCAAATTCGTATCTCTGTCTATATCTCCAGCTGAGTTTCTGACCCTCTCCTACTAGCAGAATGCCCTCTGAGGAGCTTCTTCTGGTGGGTCTCGCCCTCTATGGACCCCAGGTCTTTCTTATATATTGACAATAAACTCTACCATGGATTGAGTACTTATCATCTGGCAAGTACTGCCCCAAAAAATTTAAATGCATTTCTCATTTAACTTCTACAACAACACTGTGAGGTAAACATTATGACTACTTTAGAGATGGAAAAATTGTGGCACAGAGAAGTTAGGCAACTCACCCAAGGTCAGTCAGCAATTAAACAGTGAATATGGATTCAAATTCCTCCTCTAACCTGAAGACCTCCTTCATCTCCAGTTTCTCTTTACAATACTCCACCACCATCAGCCCCTTCATCTGCCTAACACCTTATCCTAAGGTTATCAATTTAAACGTCTCTTCTTTCAGAAGCCATTCATGACACCATAAACTTCACTAGGTCTATTTGCTAAAACTTTCATGGAACCCTTTATCTCCCCTATGATTGCATATTTATAGCAATTTCTTGTCTAATTGTCCATCATCTCTCTTAGAGTTTAAGTTCAGTGATGAAAAAACTATACACACACACGCACACCCTAGAAAGAGAGAGACAACAAAATATTTCATTTACAGTAGAAATGAAAAGACAAAATATGTAGTACACTAAATAATTCTCATGTGTGCCTCCTGGTCCTCTCTTTATCTTTTGTCTTAGTTCAGGCCATTACAGCAGAACACTGTCACCAGTCCAAGTTTGCGTGCCTGACACTTCAAAAGGCCAAAACTGAAAACGTCAGAGTCTGGAGTAGGGAAAGATTTATTGATCAAGAAGGCACCAACCGAGAAGATGGAAGCCCTGGTTGTTTCTCAAATCCATCTTAAGAAAGTACAGAGTTCAGGCTTCTTTTATAGCAAGCAAGGGGAAAACGGGAGGAGCAAGAGGTGATTGGGTACTGCAGCTGTACAGGGATTGCAAATCTGAGTCCACTAGTCACACGTGCAAGAAATAGAATTTTATTTTTCTGGAATTCAACTTATTATCTATTTCAGACCCCCATTGAGAAACTAAATTGCAAGCAATTCAGGAACCCCCCTTCACTCCCATCTAGAGAGGAGACTGAAGCCAGACCTGTAACTGTGTCCCTGGTGTAGCCACGTCACCTCCTCAGAGAAAAGGAAAACTCAGTAACATTGAACTTGCTTTCACATAAAATTTTGATATTTTGTGAATTGTGCACTTTTACATTAATTGAGACTTCAAATATTGCATTAACGGTTATTTATCTTGATTACTGAGTTTTTTGGCACCCCATTAAATTTTACACCCAAGGTGTGGGCCTTGTATGCTTCACCCTAGTTCCAACCCTTCTCCTTTTACCCTGGGATCAAGTTTGAGTTCCAGAAGCATATAAATATGGTAATATATTAATCAGGATGAAGAGCATGGGCTGGAGATGTGGGGTTGTCATCTACTGACACCAGCATTCTTTGAGGTGCACATTGCTTCTCTTGCTCAAGGTCACTGATCCACTCAGGTTGCTGGTAGGTCATCATTTGGCCTCAGTTTCAAGACCCTGCAAACTGATAAGGGAACTCAAGAGTTAAAGATTTCAGCCTTAGTTGATAGACTTAAATGATTAATGCTGGTGGGAAGCTGTTGTTCCAGGAACTGGAATGCATGACCTACAAGACAAGCAATTCAACCTTTGTGCCCCAGGGGGTCTGCAAGCCACTGTGTTCCAGGGAGGGAATGTGGGATGCAGATAAAGAGCCCTTGATCAGCAGATAAAGAAGTACTAGAAAAATCACCCCTGATAGGAGCTCTTACCCAATTAACTTTTTTTCCAAATCCCTTACCTACCCTTCCTTCTACTTATAAAAAAGTTGGCTTTGAGATGAGTTGTTAAGACAGTTTTTGAGGGTACATACCCAACATCTTCTCAGATCTCCAGCTTCTGAATGAAGTGTCCATAAAGAGTCAATCCTTGGCCCTGACTGGTGTGGCTCAGTGGATTGGGTGTTGCCCTGCAGACCAAAGGGTCGTAGATTCAATTCTCAATCAGGACTCGAGCTTCGGTTGTGGGTCAGGTCCCAGAATGGGGGCGTGTGAGAGGCAACCAACTGATGTTTTTCTCATACACCAATGCATCAATGTTCCCCCCTCTCTTTCTCCCTCTTTTCTCCTTTCTCTCTCTTTCTAAAAACAAAAAAACAAAAGGCAATCCTTGTCTCTGCTTGGTTCTGATAGTGACAGGCAGCATGAACACAAACTTTTCCAGTTTCAAAACTTGGTCCTTATTCAATCACTTCCATGCCCTTTCCAAGTTGCTAAGAAAGCATTCATCTATAATCCTATATCACTCTGGGGCTTTAGGTCAATTATTCAGGATTGTCTAAAACACCTTACCACTTGTCCTGCTTTTGGATGCATGGAAATTGTTCTATTCATTCCCATGGCACAAGGAGATAGGCAGGGTCCCTGGTAGGTTGACTGAGGCCCATCTTCCTGTAGGCATCACAGCACAAATTTTATACTTGATGCGAAATTTCAGAAAATGGCTGGTGCTGGCCATCCATCCACTTTTCTAGGCTCCATCCAGGAATGCAGGTACAGTTCCAGGGAGTGCTGATAAATATTTTGCACCCAGCTAACTGTCCTGAGCGGGGTGGAGGAGCATTTGCCAATTTCCAGAGGGTGAAACTCTCATCACAGCTGACTTCATTACCAACCTGATACCAACAAGCTCACAAAACTCCTAAACAACGGGCTCTGGAAAGCTGGGAAGAGCCAGGTCCAGCACGCCACAGCTCAGGTCCCCTTGATTCCAGACTCCCCGAACCCATCCAAGGTTTCTGCCATCCTAGGATCTTAGTCAGGGAAGTGTCAGCCTCAGTTTTCAGTCACAGCCGCATATCCATCCCTTGTTTACCTTTTCACATTCTTCCTTAACCGGCTCAGAGAACGAGGAACAGGGAAAACACCTCTTTATCTGCTCTTTCAAATCCATTGCTCATGATTCACTCCTGGAACATAAATAGGCTCAGCCAATGATGTACCACTTTTGTAATCTGATTGTTCCTTCCTGCAGGCAATGAATGTCTAACTGTTTAAATGAAGGAACCAACCCCAACCAGGAGATCCTAAAGAAAAACAACATTAGTTTAAGTCCCAGTGTATATAACACTACATAATCAGAACAATCTCCAAAAGACAGGTAACCTCTTACATAAGAATTTGTGCTAAGTTTCATTTGCATGCTTTTCCATGCTCATTAAGCGCCAGGGTCAGCAGAGGACAAGGCGCATAAGTGCATAAAGATGAGTAAGGCCCCCAATCTGGGGGAGGTCACAGATCTCACAGATGCATAATTAGAGCACTGGTTAGAATTAAATGTGTGTGTGTACACACACATATATAATTATTATGCACCATAAGTATATAAACTATATGCACACTACACTATGCATGTAAATTATATATATATATATATATAGTGAATATAAATTTAGGTGTTAAAATTGAAAAAAATAAAGCAAGAACAAAACCCAGAAAGTGATTTAACATAAAAGTCACCTTTAGTGGGGCAGGGGAGAGCTTTGTGTTCAGGAAGAAGCTTCTAGATGCTGGCACTGCTCAATCTCTTACTCCAGATGGTAGTTATATTGGGGTTCACCTGATTGGTAACTACACATCCATAGTTTCATGTCCTTTTCATTATATTTTCTTATTTTTAAAAATTCCCCCTTTCTAAGTGATTTTACCAGTTGACTCTGTTGATAATTTTTCTTTCTATACCACATATTTCAGTCTTAAGCACAACCGTACTCTAGGTTTCCAGCCAGCTGAGTGTGTCTAATATATTCGAGGGTGGTTGTTGAGAGACAATATCTTTGTTTGTATTTCTTCCTAACAACTATATACAGGTAGCCCTGATTTTCTTTTCTAAATAGGAGTGGATGTGTTTTAGCCTTTTTCTCAACTGGATATTAAATTGAATCATGCTGAGATAAGTGTTCGTGGTGGCCCAATCTCAGACAAAGGGTACTCTCTCGTGAATAAATTTTCATAAGCTTGGGGTGTGCAAAACCATCACTACTTCACTCAAGACAGGCAACAATCAGCTCTTCCACAGGACTAGGATTGGTGTTGGGGTGTCAATTCCGGTATTGAATAGAGGAAGCTTGGAGCAGCAAGAAGAGGCCATGACCCTAAAAATCAGGGCATGGGGTAAGGACATTCCTGAGAACTGAAAGGGGAGCAACAAAAGGGGAATCTCCAAAAAACCTTTTTAGTCCTTAGATCAAAGATCACTGCCCAGATGTTCAAAAGGCTCAGATCAGATTCCTGACTCCACTACTACTTATTATAAGACCTGAACCAACTCACTCCACCTCTGAACCTGCTTCCTTGTCTGTAAAAAAAGAACAGTACCTACTTCGGAGCAGGTACAAACCATGATGATGTACACTGAGTGCTTGGTAAGTGCAAGGGCACATGATCGCAGCGATATTTTCATTTTAACAAAATTTCACAGAAAAACACTTTGAGTGTTCTCTAGATTTATTTTGTTGGCATTTTATTTGGAAACTCCCCAGACACCAGCAATGTATTTATTACCCAGGGATAGAGGCTTTAGGTTGTTTAATGGCTGGTCCCAAAAGAAACAAACAATTATAATCCATTTATAAATCTTATCTAAAATACCTGTTATGCAATATTCATTTGTCATTAAATGTCAGGGCTATTATTTTGACAATGTTTTGTGAGTGTGGGGCACAAACTCTAAAACTCCACAGAAACCCTTACACTCACCTTTGTGTGAGACATAGGGAACCTTTCTATCCTGCTCTTCTGCCTTTGTTTTCCAGGCCCGGGTCTTCAGCGAGGTTGTTGAAGTGACCTCTCATGGAAAGCTCCCCAAGTCATTAGGACAATGGAAGTCACAGAACAATCAACTGAGTGTCAGGACCTGGATCTCAGAACCCTTTCAGTCCTTGAGGTAGACTAACTGCACTCTGACTCTCAATAGAATATCCATATTCTGTGGATTGTGTTCCCTACTTCTCCAAAAGAATGGTGGAAAGAAAATTTTAAAACTCCAGGCAGTTCATCCCCAACTCATCCATTCTTACCTAGGAACGCTGCTCGGGGCAGTTCCAATGCAGTCATCCCTTTCCCCCCACTGCCATGTTTTTGGCCCCCCAGGCTCCTCCCACCATTCCCATCCAGCCGGAGGTATTAGTTCCAAGGATTTCTTCATGTCCCAATTCTTGACACAATATGGAAAAGGGCACCAATCTCCTGCCATCACTACCACAGTCCGATGACATCACCCTCTTCCTAGTTATGTACTTCATTTTGAAAAAAATACGTCCCCCAGTTTTTAAAACTCTCCTTCATTAGTGTATCAACAACTGCTACTTCATTATGTCACTGTGATCCTGATTCTTTTACTTAATCTCCCCTTTTCACCCTCAGTCCTAACTTCTCACTAGCCACCCACCAAGGAAGCATTTCCCCAACCACCTGTGTGAGGCAGATTTCTCACCGGGCTACCTCATCATTCCATCACACCACCCTTTAATTCTCTCTTAATCCTTATCCCTGTACAACTGTTGAATGTTTCTCGTTTAGTATTGATGCTTTTTGTTTATAATACCATAAGCTAGGGTGAGCTCCACCAGGCCAGGATCTCATCTACCTTGCCCACCTCTTTGTCCCAGCACCTCACCCACTGCCTGGCACACAGTCTATTTGCCCTGTACTTGCAAGCCAATAAGTTAGTCTGCCATAGTCTCATGGATCCTGAGAGAAGCCAAGAGACTGTGGATCAGAAGTGCAGGACGGTTGATTACACAGCAAGAGCAGTAACCAGAATGCTGGCATTTTTGCACCAGTTCCCTGAGCCCCAAGTCCTGCAGGGTAACACCAAAAGGACCAGAGAACACCTGCCCATACAGTACAAAAGAAGCAGCGTGAGGGTAGAGAATCCAAAAATGTTCTCACAGGCAGCAAGTACACCTGCCCTTCGCTCCAGAAAGACTTCTACCTTTCAAGGCCTTCGCTGGATAAACATCCATGAAAGCATATTCTGGGGCAAGTAACATAAAAGATTCATGGAAAACTGTCTGCCAACAAGTAGAGAATAAAACATTTTTGTTGACTGAATGAATAAATGAATTAGAGCATCAATCCAGCCTAGATGGTAGAATTAAAAGTATAATAAAATAATAAAATAAAATAAAATAAAATAAAATAACAGGAAACCTCCTTTTGTACCCTCCTTACCTAGCGGTATGCTGGCAAAGTGTAACAACCGAATCTTGGAGGGAAAGGAGAGCCTTGATTTGCAGCATTCATTAGTCAACATCCATGGCAATAATATCCCCCCAGACCAACTACAAGCCACTGGTGTCACTGAAGGCAGAGCTGGTGAGAGTGCACAGCATTATATAGTATTTCCACCAGACAAACACAAAACATGTAAATCATTTCAGTGGGTGATTTTACTATTAATAATGTAGTAAAAATAGAGTAAAATGATTAGAAAGTGATGAGTTTTCATGTATTCTACTTTAGTTCTAAAAACATTTTATTTAATTGTTTACATGGCTTAATTTTTAATAATATCTACGGTTAAGAACTGGCTCACAAAATTCTTGAAGAGTTAACAATTGACTCTTATGAGCGAGTACAAGCCAACTCCAATACACCACAGCCCTTACCATTGTCCTTTCCCCTTCCCTGTCATTGGCCCCATTCTTGTTCCTCCAGCCCCACTGCATATCTTATTTCTCAATCTTCTGTTTCTCTCAAACTTGGCTTCTAAGCCTGCTCCTCCAGGCTGAGCTCTGCCTCACCTCCTTGTACTACCCGCCCCCAGCCGGGCCTTACTCCTGAAAGCCTTCGGGCCTGCACCTCACCACTGCCAGCCCCCTTCCCACCAAAAACACACGCCCCCCAGCCCATAGAGGCGCCTCCAAAGAGAGAGGGATCCAGGGAAATCCTCTGCCCCTTCCTCCGTGATCACAGCCACGGCACAGGAGAGGGGTGTGGATTCTCGAGTGATGACGTTGAACACATTTTCTCATGGAATCATTGTCACGACTTTTTGTTAGGTCTATTATTTTTGGTGCCATACTTTAAGTGCTTCATGTATTATAAAAGGAATTTATAAACAAATGTGAGATGTTTATCTTTTTTCTTATAGAAAAAATGCATTTGGTTTTCCAGACTTAGAAAGGAACTTTGGGAACATAAATAGAAGACTACTTGATGTATATTTATATACTTTTTATTTCTTGAACTACATCCACCAGAGGGCAGCAAAAAGTTTTATATGTGAATAACATTTACTTGATACAGAAATTAAGATCAAACCTGTATATTACCTGCTGATAAATGGAAAACCATTAGAGTCCTTGACAGTAACATTACTTCAAGTTTATGTTATAAAAAATAATAATAATGATAATTGGCAGAATTTATTCCTTAAACAAAGAAAAAAAGCATGAATGTGTAAATGTTCCTATTTATTTTTGAGAGTTTTAATATTATGGAGAAATAATACCATAAAGCTATAATTTCATGTTTGACCTCAAAGCCTCAGTATTAATTTTCATAGTAGTTGAATTTCCAGTTGGCTACTCATTGATCCATTTAACATATATTATTGGAACATTTCTCACCTCCAAACATTGTGCTAGCAATGAACACTTCTGAGGCCTAAAAGAAGCACAGAAATAATTACCTGTCTTCATCAGCCAGGGTTCTCCAGAGACACAGAAAAAATAGGATATACATATGATTTATTTTAATAAATTGGCTCGTGTAATTAAGGAGTAATTAAGGAGGCTGGCAAGTCTGGAATCTATAGGGCAGGCCAGCCAGATGGAAATTCAGACAGGAGTTGATGCTACAGTCTTTTTTTTTTTCAGTATTCAAAATATTTTTATTTTGATTTCTAAAAAGTTTGATAAACTATTTACCATCTCACATTTTTTAAGAAATTTTTACAGTCTTGAGGCAGAATTTCTTCTTCTCTAGGAAATCTCAGCTTTTGCTCTTAAGCCTTTCAACTGACTAGGTGAGGCAAATTCACTCTATTGAGGTTAATGTGCTTTACCGAAAGTCAATTGACTATAGATGCTAACCACATCTACAATTGCCTTTGAGGCAACACCTAGAGTTTAATTAAATAAGTAGGTACTATAGCCTAGCGAGGTTGGCCCATTAAATCGACCATCACACTGCTCCACAACATTTGCCCTGTTCAGGTGCCCTGTCTCAGAAATGCCATCCTTGGAAAATCATGCTCTGAGTCACGGACTGCTCTTCCCAGTTATCATCTTTGAAACACACATATCCCTGGTAGGTTAATGCACCCAGGTAGACACTGACATGTGTCTGCAGGCTATCACATACACTTCTCCAGATACAAGGAAGTCTGTGGCATCCTGAAAGCTCTAAGCAAATGCAGGTTCTAAAATGCTAAAAGTGAAACTGTGATTTGCCGTCCACAGTGACCAATTTCCTAATTTCACATACAATTTCCCCTCTTCATTGGTGCTGGGATTTGGGGTATGTTGTAAGAAACCACACGGTTGTTTTTAGAAACTGCATCTACCTTGAAACTCAGCAATTAAGCAACAACAGCATGGTGCCTCACTCTCTAACTCTTGCTCTATGTGCTGTGCAAAGTTGCCGTTCAAAGGCTTTGCTAATTGTACTTCAATGAAAAGATTACCCCAAAAATGCATAATTGACTCCAATGATGAGGAAACATGAGACAAATTGAAAATGAGAAATATTCTATTAAAAAGGAGGAAGGAGTATGTTCTTTAAAAATGTCAATGTCATTCAAAACAAAAATTAAAGGATACTAAAGAGGCAATTAAAATCAGTACACCATCCTAAATTGGACACTTACTAGACAGAAAAATATGCTATGAAGGACAGTGTGGGTCAATTCACAGGCTGGAATACAGATAGTGGATTGCAAAAAGATGAGCGTTGAGGCGGCGGCGGTTTGCTCGGTTGGTTGGAGATTTTGTGTTTGTTTGCTTGTTTGTTCATTTGTTTTGATAACTGCCATGATGTGTGTTGGAGAGTGTCCTTATTGTTAGGGGGGATTGGGTTCAGAAAAAATATGAAGAACATGCATATGAGAAGATCAAGAGATGAAGCAAATGGAACAAACTATAGGTGAACCAGGGCAAGGAGCATACACATGTTCCTCATGCTGTTCTCACAACTTTTCTTGTCTTAAAATTAGTTCCAAATAAAAAAATTTTTTAAAGTTTACCAGATTTCACTATGCTCCATTGTAAGAAATTCATCCATATGCTCTAAATTAATAGTGGCATTGCTTTGGGAAGTCAACTCATCAGGATCCTTTCTAGCTCACACCATATCACATCATAGTCCAATATGAGTAGCAATGGTGGGGGGTAGACTCTGTCCTCTGTCCACAATTTTGGGACTGGGGGCCACACTCTCCTTAGGCTCTCTGGCATCCTCTCCAGCCAACCAGGGAGTACAAACAATCTGCACTTGGGAGGTTCTCTCTGTGCCTGACTGGAAATGGTCCCAACACTCCCACTCACTCACTATTGCTCAGAACCTGCCCATGGCAACACCCACCTGCAAGAGCACCTAGACAACGTGGCCCACCTGGGGGCTCAGGAAGAAGAAGACAATAAAAAAGATGGGGAGCACTAGCATCTACCATGACCAGTATCTTATTTTACAGAGATTTGGGGATATCTAATGGAAAAACAGACAGAAGAAATACCTTCTCCTGAGGTAAGCAAGCACAGAAAACTCTACGTGTAAATCCTGAAACCAGGAACCATGTCTCTTTCTCAAACTCTTTCTCCTCATGAAGGATAAATAGTCAGTATGGTAGAGTGGAGTTGAAATTGAAAGGAACTTGGGATCAGAAACTGAATTTATTCTGCATGTGGGCACCACGGCATTTACAATGAAATACAAGGCCACGGATGCCTGCAAGAACTAAGCTGAAGTCAGGGATGAGGTACAAACCTGAGATGGGTGTCTTAGGGCAGTGGACTTGCTCGGCCCATCCACCTATCCATTGCCCTCTCTCCCAGCCTTCTCCTAGGAACATCTCAAATCATGCCTCTTTCATGAAACCTCTTTGCTCCAGATCCCATTAATTTCTTTCTGTTTGTCTCTTTTTGCCTCTCTAGCTAATAAGAAATGTTTTAGACAACTCTTTTGTGTTTAGAATAATTATTCAAAGTTCAGGAATATAACTGGTCTCTATTTTGTATACCTTACACTTAACCTACTGTTGGGCCCATAAAAGGGATGCATTGATATTTGTTACTTGATTTCCTTCCATTTCTGAAGTTGGGCAACAGGGGTGTTTCCTTAGAAAGCCTGGATCTTAGTTGGGACTAGGAAATGCATGTCCACTCTCATAAACAAGGACTGGTGACACAGCAACTGACTGAGCATAGTCCCTTGAATAAAGTCCTAGACACACTTTTTAATCACATTCACTTTTTCCCTTTAACCTTCTTATGAAGATCTTGATGATCTCTAAAAAAGATTAGATGAGATCTTTTTTTCATGAACAAAATCATGACTCACTCGTACCTCTCTGCTCACTGCTCACTTAACTCGGGTTTATCTTGGCGCATTTCCTAACTTTAATCCAGTCAGTCAGTTACTACACAACTCCAGTGAGGTCAAGGCCACGGAGTTCAATTCAACAAGGGTCAGTTATAGCTTTACTCTGTTTTGTAACAAACACACTAAAACTTTCATCTTCATCAGTCCTCATACAATTCTACGTCAAGGGCCAAGATATTCATCACTACTATTTGAAAAACAATTCCAAATGCATGCCCTGACATGGGTCAAAAAGAACAGTTGCTGCAGGAAAGATGGCATCCCTAGAAAAGATAAGATGTGATCTATTACCCCCAGAAGGAAGTGGGCATGGCAAAGGCGGCATTCTGGACAATGGACCGAGTGCCAGGTTTTGCTCCTCTGGGCCCCAGGTACAGACAGCTGTTTGCAGGTAGGGTCTTCCCAGTTGCAGTCACCTAAAGCAGCACGTGAAGCACAGTTTAACTCCAGAACTTTGTGCCAATAAAAGGAGTAATTTAGACAGAATAGATTTGCCCTGTAAAACTTGAATGATGCATATTTTACTATGTAGCTCACTAACAATAAATATAATTATGTACTCAATACAAGCAATAAATAGCACACAGAGAAATTCTAATGTGAATTTCCCATTTTTTCCTCAATGTATTTTTAGTGAAAATCCTTAGAGGATTATTAAGAGAATCTTCCCTGCTGGGGTTTCAGCTCAGCCCAGTTTCTCGTCTCCCGCTTACCCATTTTCTGTTGAAAGCCACACACGGTTTGTGGTTTTGCAGGCATGCACCAGAGGTCACTTCCTTCTAGCAGAATCGTTATTCTTACTGCTGGCTCATGGGCTTGCTCAATGTTCCATTTAATATCCGCTCTTAATAGTCGTGCTGTTAACATGGTCGTCTTCACTGCTCCCCGTTATATCTACCAAATGCCATCTGCCACTTGTCTTCCTTCTGAGCCCTCTGTGTCCATGTTGGGTCTATTCTATGCGGAGGTGATGGAGGGGGCTCTATTTTCCTCACATCTGAAGATAAAGAAAAGCTACCTAAAGAGGGCAGAGTTGAAAAAACATCCTGCCCCTGGAAAGTGACGGGGAGGCCATGCTTACTGCCCCTGAAGCAGCCTCAACTTTCAACCTAGAAGGTGCGGCTCAGGAGTTTTTAACTCTATCATGCTCAATGTCAAACGGGCAACATTACAGCATGTATTACGGTGTTAAATATTTCTAGAGGAAATCTAGCAAAGTATCAGGGAAAAACTCCTTTCTGAATTGCATTTAAAAGTTAGATCGGTGGCAAATGCAGATTGCCAGAAATCTCCAAACAGGGTTTTCTTCCATGCTTGTCAATTTGATGTTTCTCCTTTTTCAGATTTTTCAGCTGAAATATTTCAGGTCTCTTCTCAGGAGGAAAGAAGCATTTCACGTTTTCATAAAGTATGTTCCTAATGTTCATATAATATAAAATGGGGACAACTGTAATTGAACAACAGTTGTCTCCATTTTTTTTAATAAAAACTATTATACGTGTTTGGTGTGAGTAAATATAAGAGTTTGCGATCATCTTTCATGTGAGGACACTTGGGTCATCACAGTCTGAAGTGAACAAATCATGACATGCTCATACCTCACTACTCACTTAACTCGGGTTTATCTTGGTGCATTTCCTAACTTTAATCCAGTCGGTCAGTTACTGCACAACTCCAGTGAGGTCAAGGCCACGGAGTTCAATTCAACAAGGCTCAGTTATAGCTTTACTCTGTTTTGTAACAAACACACTAAAACTTTCATCTCGATCCGTCCTCATGCAATCTATGTCAAGGGCCAAGATATTCCTCACTACTGTTTGAAAAACAACTACAAATGCATGCCCTGACATGGGTCCAGAAGAGCAACTGCTACAGGAAAGATGGCTCACTTTCACTGATTTACAAATCCTACAGGCAGCAGCAATAAATATAGAGGCCCTTCTTATGTCACATGCGGTGTCATGAATTTTTAGAAGATACACACAGGCTTTTGGCTAAGGTAAACAAGTTTAACCTACCACTTAGATAATATCTTTCACGATGAAAATTATGCTGTTTAATGTGCTGTAATTACCATTCGTCACTCCAGCATAGAAATTCAGCTCACTGACACTACCCAGTCCAGATGAATACTGCATTTCCCACCACCTTTATTTCCATCTTTGTCAGACTAACACATGCCATAGTACACACTGATAACACTCAAACAAATAGTATTCAAAGAGTTAGTAAATGTGTACTCAGGATTTTGTCTTAGAGTGACTAAGTTTTATGGATCATTTTGATCAAGGATCACTCTGCTTCTACAAGTCTATTTTAAGTTTCCAACATAACCATGGTGTGCTACACGCTATTGATAACGTGAATGAGTATCAGAAACATAACTCATCGGATTGGTTAGGGTTTTGCAAAGAAACAGAACCAGAAGGAAGGAGGTATATATAAAGAAATTTATTTAAGGAATGGCTCGCATGAGTATGGAAGCTGAGAAGTCCCAAGATCTACAGCTGGCAAGCTGGAGACCCAGGAAGAGCCAAAGTTTCAGTTCATGTCTAAGGACAGAAAGAGACCAATGTTCCAGCTCGAAACAGTCAGGTGGGAGGAAAACCCTCTTACTCGGCCTTTCTCTTCTATTTAAGTCTACAACTGATTGGATGAGGCCCATCCACATCAGAGAAAGCAATCTGCTTTACTCAGTCTACTGATTCAAATGAGTCTCATACAGAAGCACCCACACAAACACACCCAGAATAACATTAAGCACACTACAGCTCAGTCAATTTGACACACAGGTTAACCATCCTACCCATATACACAAAAAGCTTATCATTTAGGAAAGAAATAAAACAAACAGCAAATAGCATTAAACAATGACAAAATGACATATAATTAAGTGCTAAATTGAAAGATAGTGCCTATAATTCCCATCAAATTTCAGAAAGGGAGTAAACAGAATTTCTGCTTAACTAATTATATATGTTTTTATTTGCCTACAGGTGACTAAGTCCAAAGAATTAAAGAGTAAATAAGGGTTGATTTTTCACCAATAGAAAGGAAGAAAAAATAAAATGGCTAAAATGATTTAAAAATGGGGGGGGGGGACTCAAGCACAGATATAACAGAAAAATAACACACTGCTTCAACATTTTTTCTGTCTGAATCTTCAAGCCATTTTATAGCTCCACGTGAAAGATTGCTTTCACTAAGTGAAATGGCTTTTGATGCCACATATTCCAAAAACACCTGCTGGTCTTAAGTGTTTCAGCATATTATTTAGCCTGCAGGGAATTCTTAGGTTATAAATTTTATATTCATAGCATCTCAAAAATTTTTAGAGATTTTCAGTAGAAGAAATAAAGCAAGTGATGCCAAGTTAAATAGTCTCTGAAAGTAACAAATATTATTCACTGTCTTAGTTTGCTACCCACTACCCACCAGATTCTATTCTTCCACTAGCAATACTTTACTGGATGAGGCACAAGGAAATCTATCACATTCAGTTATTTCCAAAAAGATTAGGCAATGATGTGTAAACAATTCCTTGACCAACCTTGACAGCAGTTTTAATGGGAACTAATGATAGAAAATGTTATGCAAAAGTTTGACAATATCTCTCCTATCTTACTTGACGATAGCCATCCCAAACAGCTTTGGAGACATCAAATTGTCTGTAGCTGAAAATCCATCACATTTCTTTGGTTTACTGGATGCTTCAATAATTCTAGACCAATTCTCCAACCTGATGTCACCACAGTTTTCTAGCAAGGCTCAATAGCCTAGCAGGGACTGACTCAATGCCTCCTTTCTGCTACAAGAATGTCAAAATCTACTCTAGTTTTCTTGATTCTCTCAGCTGTCTTATGACAATGATTTCCTACTGGTTACTCCCTTTGCTGGAATCAGACAGATTGAAATTGTTATGTCTCTTGAATTTTTCCTGTCAATATAGAGCGACCTTGCTCAACTGTGGAATTTTGGACACGAGCAGATGCAAGTGAGCTTCCCTTTCCTCCATGACCAACACTTGGCATGTAGACCCTGAAATTCTCATGGCCCGAGATAGGGAACTGAGGAGACCTGGCGTTGAAATTCTAAAGTATCTTGTATGGGAGAGTGAGACCATCGAACACAGAACTCTAGAAAACCCACACAAATGGAAGATACTACAGACTTCAGGAGGAGGTCCCAGAGGAAACCCAAGTAGACTAGACAAGATTATCTCTATCTTAGTGGATACCAGCCAAAGAAAAACCAGACACTGAACAGGCTAATCACTCCTCAAGGGAAACCAACAGGAACAGAGAAAGCAGCCCAATACCAGAGGCTGCCTCCACACTGCATGAAACAATTCAACCTTCCAAGGCACAGAAGAGCAGCAGAGTTCACAGTATTCAGATTGGTCTTACCGAAGCATAATAGAGAAATCTAATTTTTAGACAGCATTCTATTAGACTAACATTATAGCTTAGAGGATAAAAACCACTGTTTCAAGATGTTAAAATTCTATTTTTTTAAAAAGAAAATATTTAATACTGTAGTCAGTGGAATGGGGGGAAAAACTGTGGTGTTGCCCAAACACCAAAAGTTAAAAGTGACATTTCAAAGATAAATTTGTGAGATTATTGTTCTTGTACTTAATCCAGACAACAGATTCCAGATGGCTACAAATATTTATTTCTAAGATATAAAAAAATAAGATCTGTTCAGTCTCAAGATCTTTAGTAATTTCCAGTTTTAAAAAATTCTAAGTCCCCGTACAGGAGGCACTTGATGTCACTATTTAAGCATTTTGTTTTGAAATCTTTTCTTCACAACTACTTAAAATGTTTATCCTAGTGATTTTGTGTCCTACTGACAGTATTGGATATTTTTTTAGTCATCATCGGACATATTCTTTGTAATTCTTACTCAAAGATTATTATGCACTATTTTCTTTCAGCAATAGTTTGAAAACTAGTTGTGTTTCAAATGGTCTCAACATCATTTATATTGGGCTACTTTTTTCAGGTTAGAATTCAAAGATTAGGCTAAAGAACAATCTTTTAAGCACATGGCCCTCCTCAATGTGGTTGGGGATCATCTAACCGTGAAGGTCTGAATAGAACCAAAGGTAGAGGAAAGAGGAATGTGTCCCCTTTTCCTGCCTCACTGATGGATCTGGGACACCTCATCTCATCTCCTGCCTCTGGACTGGAATTTATATTATCTCCTGTGGTTCTCAGACCCTTGAACCCACACTTAAAATCATACCACTATGTCCCCTGGGCCTTCAGCTTGCAGACAAGCAGATGGTGGAATCTCTCAGCCTCAGTAATCAAGAGAGCCAATCTCTCAGAATAAATCTCTATCTGCATCTCTTTATAGATGCATTCTATTGGCTCTGTTTCTCTAACACATACAATAAAATATTGATCATGTTAAAAAAGAATACAATGTTTATTATTAATTTTACTTTATTTTTAATATATCATCTGTATATTGTGTTATGTGTTACCACTCAAAGTCAAGTCAGTTTCCATCACCATTTATCCCCTTTTTACCCCCTTCTACCTCCCATACCCACTTCCTTCTTATAATCACCATACTGTGTCTATGAGGGTTTTTTTTGCTTAATCACTTCCCCTTTTTCACCCAGTCCTCAAGCTCCCTCCCCTCTGATACCTGTTAATCTATTTCTGTATCTATAAGTCTATTTCTATTTTGTTTGTTTATTTGTTCATTAGACTCCACATGTAAGTAAGATCATATGGTGTTTGCCTTTCTCTGACTGGCTTATTTCACTTAGCATAATACTCTCGAGGTCCATCCATTCTGTCATGAAAGGTGAGATTTCCTTTTTTTTATGACCAAGTAGTATTTCATTGTATAAATGTACCATAGTTTTTTTATCCACTCATCTACCGATGGCCACTTGGGCTGCCTCCAAATCTCGCCTATTGTAAAGAACACTGCAATGAGCAGAGCAGTGCAAAAATACAATCTCGATTTCATAGGAAAAGAAGTACTTTTAAAAATGCAGCCAAGATTGCTGGGGCTGATTTGTAAATACATAATATGACTTCAGAGATTCTAGGAGGTCTCACCTGCCCAAATATATGTCATCTGCTTGCCAAGGGTGGGGCACCAAGGGTGCTTTACTGAAGCCAAATGACTTTCACTATCAAAGATTTGTTGACCATCATTAATTTTATATTAAATCACCAGAACTTGGTAAACTAAGAACCAACATTAAGACGTTATCAAAGAATAGCTTTCAGTAGCATTTCCCAGTGGGTGTTTGGTGAAACAGAAAGGGATTCTGTGCTCAAGGTCAAGAAATATTAAATATTATTGTTCTCTCTTAGAGAGTCACAATATATATTAGAGTATGAAGAGCTCTAAAAAGACCAACAATTAGAAAAAAAGATGTTAAACTTTTTAAAACTCAGCAATTCCAAAACCCAGTTGACCCTGGGACTCTTCTGACTGCCAAGATTTATTAAGAACAGTAGCTGGAAGGAAGCAAGACACAAAAATTAAACAAGGGACCATTGAACTGGGGCCAGAAAGGGGTACCCAGATGGCTGTGAGAGTGCTGACGATGAATTTGGACCATTTCCAAGGAACGACTGAACGTAGTCAACTCTTTCCTTTGCAGGGGTCCTAGGGATGTCCAGTCCTTCGGGCAGATGAAATTCATTTGGTCCAGACAGCTTTCATTTTATTGGAGGTCGGCCTTCACAGAATCTCCTCTGTTAAGATGTTTATATGTGTTTTTTTAATTCTTATTTTTTTAATTTTTTTTGTTGTTCAGCTACATTTGTCCCCATTTTTCCCCCCATTGCTCTCCCCTGCCCTGTTCAATCCCCACTCCCAAAGGCAATCCCCATGGCGTTGTCCTTGTGCATGGGTCCTTTGTACATGTTTTTTACGATTGTGTCACTATTATCTGCAGACAGCATGAGAGATGGTCATCCTGGACTCCTGTACTCTCTGCAGTCTCAATCTCTAACCACCTTCCTCACTTATTTATCTCCTGATTAGGCCTTTGCTTAAACATCACTTCTTCAGGGAAGCCTTTTCTGAACCAGCTATAATCACCATCTTTCAAGCTCCAACAGCTGGTTTTTTCCTATGAATCATTCCTAATGAAGGTAATTCTGCTTATGTATCAATCCATGACACTCTAAGCTCCATGAAAAAAAGAGACTATGTCATGTCCAGGGCAGGGTTATCGCCACAATACAGTGTCTGGTCCATGGGAAACCCTTAGTAATCTTTTGTTGCTTAACTCAGTAACCACTCAATCCAATATGCCATTGTCTTTAACAGGGTTTTCTTCCTCAAATGGTGGCAGTGGAGTTTTGGCCTCCATCTGTACTCTAGCCAAAGGCAATCTCATCTTTTCACATGGATGTAAAACTACTAGCTCTATGCTCTGACTTAAAAATACATTTCTTCCACCCTGATCATAAGCTTCAGATTATATATCTAATTGCCTAAGTATTTTCAACTGGAGGTTACACATAAAATTCAAACTGTTCCAACTGAGCTTGTCTTTTTCCCACTCTTCCACTCCTACCCTAACTTGTTCCTCCTACTCTTACATTTACAATTTCAACTAATGGTACGGTCAACCACCTCGTTCTTAAAGCAGAAATCTTATCTTCATTCTAAACCTCTTTCTCTTTGTCTACCCACACTTTTCCTTCACAATTTATTCCTCCCACATGGCTCTGTAATCTTTGGCACCATCCCTACTATAGCTGCCTACTCAGGTTTCCATTCTTTCTTACCTTGACTACTGAAATAGCCTCCTAATAACCCTCTTTAGCTCAATGTTGCCCTCTCTTGAAGCTCCCTCCACACAGCAGCCAGAATGTAAAAATGACGTATGTAAAATTACATTTGACTATGGAGACATCTTGCTTAAGCTTTCTTAAGCAAGGCTTTCCATAGCTTTGTTGTTCGGTTAACATACCAGGCACTCTGTAACTTGACTGTTTATTTACTTTTCCACTTCTGTCTTCAATCTTACCTCATCATATGCTGCAACTGCTTTCAGTTCCTGTTAGACAATGATGTTTCCTTCATCTTCAGCTTCCCTTATTTTGATCTCCAAGTGCAGAATGTCACTCAGCTCACACCTATTCTTACATTCTAGGAACATCTCTTCCAGAAATCCAGCTGGACTGAGTTGATCTTTGCCCTCCCACAACTCCCCAGCAAACCTCTCATTATTACCACAGAATTAGAAGAGACTAGTTGTTTACAGTCTGTCTTCTCCACTAAACAATCATATCCTTGAGAGCTGGCTCAATATTATATTTGTCTTTATGCTCTGAGCTATAGTAGACAGGCTGGCATGACTAAAAATAGCTATTGCACTGCAATTTTTGAGAACCCTTTGAATCTCTGTGACAGAACCCAATGTCCACTTTGCCCTTTCTTTCTTATATTCTATTAAATTCTCATTTTACTCCAGGTAACAACATGACAAGTTCAGTAACTACATTGCCGTGACAGAAGGCCAACGAGATATAAGAGCCCACTGCTGGCTTTCTGGAAACCTCTTTAAAGGAGGCTGATTCAACTAGGGGGAAAACAGTTTTTCCTAAACATGTAATCAGTCCTACAATTCCGGTTCCTTTAGGTCCCTGACAATCTGATTATATCATTAGCCATTAATCAGTATAGATACTTACCTCAAGTTTTCTACGGAAAGAAAAGGTGAACAATAAGATAAATTGTTTCAATTTGTGTGCCCTGGGAGAATTTTCTTTTTCCATTGTCCCACAGGGTCACTCCAAAGGAAGGAAATGATGTCACAGCCACCTACTGCTGGACGGTGCAAACGTGTGCAGAACCAATCGTAACCAGTCTCACATGTTTTCCTCCCCATCAATTGATCTGAAGGAATTCTCCCACGGAGGTGAAGTGTAACCAGCAAGAGTAGGCTAGGTGAGAGTTCATGGAATTACCGATGCAACTTACTCAGTGAGCAGCAAAGGGCTGGAAACCACAGCTGGCTTCAGACGGGGTGGACATCCTCTATCAGAGAGCAGGAGTGGTACCTAAAATGGAGTCCAGTCCAGTTGTGAAAGCAGAAATAATCCTTTGTTCTTCATCTTATTGATAAAGAAATACTCCAAACTGGCTCTACGTTTTGCTTCTGACCTCATCTCCTGCTATTTTCACTTGGCTCATTCCACTCCAGCCACTGTCTTTTTCCACGGAGACAGCCATGTTCTTGACCTTTGCCCCCGCCTTGTTTTTTATGCCTAGAATACTCTTGCCCTGGAAATGTACAAGGCTACTTCAGCAGCTTCTTCAGGACATGGCTCAAACCTTACATTCTCAGTGACACTTTCTTGTCAACCTTTCTTTAAAATGTATTCTTTACTATGATGGTATATAATTTTAATTTACCCTGATTCATTTTTCTCCTTAAACAGATAATAATCTAATATACTGTATTGTTCAATTTATTCATTTATTCTCTGTCTTTCTCTATTAGAATATAGTTACATGAGGGAATTTCCATCTGCCTTGTTTACTGCTGTATCTCCAGTGCCTGGAATACTGTGAACATATTAGATATTCAATGAGTATTTTAACTAATGAATGAATGAGTGAATGAATCTTTTCCCCAAAAGTCCTACCAGATTTTAAATTTTGTTTGAGAGTATTTTAATGGATCTAAAACAAATAGTATTATTAAATGATTATATCTGATCTTCTTCACTTAAATTGTTTAAAACCCCCAATGTAATTTCTCCTCCTTTTTTCCCCACATTCTTCCAATCTATATATACATCATAAAAACTTCGATTGAGGAGAAATCAGTTTACTTTGTTCTTCTTTCCCAACATCTGCTGTTTTCTAGAATAATAATGTCACTGGTTATTGTTGATTCAAACACAGTATGAAGCTTTGTTTCTTAGACAAGTCAATAGAGCAAGCAAACAATCAGAGTTACTCCCAGCTTGAAGAAGCACACTGGGTCCAAAATCTCAGTGAGAGTCCCCATCATGCTCAAATCAGCCTGATCTAAAATCATCGGTTTCCCCTTGGCCTTGCTCCCTCAGAATCCATATACAAACACACACGCAGAGTATAAAATTCTGAAATAAATTAACAAAGTTTTGCAATTTTTTTATGTGAACTCTTTCATCTCACAAATTTGCTTTCAAATTGGTTTCCAGAGCATGCTGTGTTCTGACAACAGTCAAAGCTCTGCAGACAAAGAGAGAGGTAAGAGTGAGCAGAGGAGAAATTGGCCTCCCTTAGCCAGGTCAATCCCTTAGATGGGCCTGTTACAGGATGGGGTGAGGGTCATCAAGCAAAGGGGAAAGAGCACCATCAGAGCAAGGAGGGCTGCTTACTTGACAACAAAATTCAGTGGGGAGTTGAAGGTCCTCCTACATAAGAAAATCTCCATTCTCAGCATCCTGATCAGAGCCCAGACTTCACATCAGACATGTGATAAGGCTGTAAATTCAATCGACATTAAATTTAGGCAACATGCAGACTCAGTATGTATGTGTGTGTCTTTTAGCTCTCTCAACCCAGTGGATGCAAGAAATGTGATGTTCCTTTTACAGAGTCAAAAAACAATATTACCAATTTTCAATCCATGCCTTAAGCAATAAATTGCATGACTAGTACTAATAAACATTTTTTAAGTGATGATGTAGAAATTTTAATAGTAAATACAATACTTGCATATCAGTCTTCCACAGATCTTTGTAATGGCCTCTAGCAGAAGCTAATTGGTCCCCTAAAACCTTCCTTCAAGGAGCACTACATTCCAGGTTAAATTATTTAATATTCTATGTCACCTCTGCATACCCCAGTTTTCCAGAGACCCAGCGCTTACTTGCAAGTTTTCACTACCTTATCTCTGTATCAGTTAGTTATTGCCACAAAAATGCTGCATAACAAAACTACATTGCATAATGTAAACACTTTTGCTTGCTCTGGTAACCTCAGATTGGTCAAAGTTGGCTGATCTAGCTTGGGCTCAATTGAGTCTTCAAGTTGTCCTATGTACTTCTCATCTACCTCAGACCAACAAGCTAGTAGGGGCATATTTTTCTAAATGATAAATGCTAAAGGGCAAGCCACTGTTTCACACATGCATCCCAGGCCTTTGCTCACATCACATCCACTAATATCCCACCCACTAGCCAAAGCAAATCACATGGCCAAGCCTAACAAAAATGAAGCACATTATAATACTCCAACCATGACAGGAGAAAAAAGGAAACAGTATTTGCTGAACAACAACCCAAATTATCGTAAACCCTTACAAGGTCAGATAAGCAATCCCAAGTCCCCATATTTCTCTGAATGCCTGTGCCTACATAAACTTCTGATTTAAATTTCTATGCCAGTGGGTTCCTGGGTATAAACATTAGAAACCAACAGCCGGAAAATAAGAATATCGAAAGAACATGGAATTATTAACATATGCAACAGGGAGATTTAAGAATTAGGCTCAGAGGCTCCCAAATCATTACCAGTGCATACAACACAGCACAGCACAGACCTGGGCCTGTGTGAAGACACAGCTGCCATTGTCTCTGAGCTCTAGGCCTTCACCGTCCAATACGGGATTCACTAGCTGCATATGAATCTTGAGCACTTGAAAAGTGACTAGTCCAAATTGAGATTTGTTCTACACCAGAATTTTGAAGTAGAAAGGAAATAACTGTAAATGAGCTTCACAAATTTCTTAAGTTGATTACATGTTGAAATTCTTATACTTGAGTTAAATAAAATATATTCTTGAAATTCATTTTACCTGTTTCTTTTTACTTTTTTAACATTAGACTGCTAGAGAAGTTTAAACGGCGTAGGTGGCTCACACGACATTTCTATTGGATAGACTGCTCTGACCACTGTGGCCTGCACTCTCTCCTCTGCCAGGCCTGGGAGCCAATAACTGCTGCTGGCACCGCCCCCGTGTGGTCTCCAGCAACTGGAAAGTGCTGAGACAGCCAACACTGGAAAAGAAGATTCTTCCCTCCTGTGTCTTCTTTGCATCCCAAACATACTCTGAGAAAGATCCATCTGCTTAGCCAAACCAGGTCCCATGTTTATGCCCTAGTTTTAGAAGAGGCTAACAAAGTGAATATGTGCTGTTTCTAGCCTCTACAAAAGAAGATAAATTCTTCCCTACAACCAAGATTCATAAAGTGGAATTCCCCAAATATAGGGATTTTGACACTGAATACTCAAAAGTCAGTGAAAAAAATCCACTTTTTTGATCCAGTATTTCTTTTCTGAGGAATACATTCTTAAGAAATAGAAATATAGGCAGAAGCTACTTTAACAAATTTTTTCATCATAGCTGGGTTCTCCTAGAAGCAGAAATAAATTATTTATGAGATGATCCAGAAGCATCAGTAGAGAGTTGGGAAAATAAGACAAGGCAGGACAGGAAATCAATTAAACAGCTCAGTCCCCAGAAGCCTCGGGGACACTGTTTAGAACCCACCTCAGCATCATGCCATCGAGGGGGGAGGATGATAGAGTTGAGGGTTGATCCTGGGGATATTAACTTTTGGCACTTCCAGTCTGTGCTGGCAAGTGTATGCCTGGATCCTGAGAAGCTGCTGGGCAGAGAATCGCAAATGCTATTAGCTATTATGTGTCGGAAGACTGAAATAGGCAGAGATATGCAAAGGGGATATGAATAAGGCAGTGACAGCAGGATCAACTTACCACTTATTAAAAATGGTTGTCTGAGTCTGCTTGGACTGCCATAACAAAATACCATACCCTGGGTGACAAACAGCAGACATTTATTTCTCACAGTTCTGGAGGCACTAGCCACAGAGCAGAAGAGTCTGAAAAGGGGGTGCCAGTGAAGTAGGAACAGAACCAAGAGTACAGTGTCCTAAAAACCAAGTGAATAAAATACTTGAGGGAAGAGTGATCATCTCTACCAAATGCTTCCAACAGCTCCAGTAAGACAATAACTAAGACTGAGCACTGGTTGTAGCTTTGTGGAAGTCAATGGCAATTCTGCAAGAGTTGTAGGAGCCATGAGAATGAATGCCTAGATTAGAAAATGAAAGGTGAGCCAATTGCAGATATCAAGTATATGTACTATTGGGAAGATCTGCTTTTCACAGAAGCAGAGAAACTGGGCCCAAATGACCCAGCAACTGATGGGGGATAAAGAATCTGGAAAATTTTGTTCTCCCTAAAATAGAAGAGATAATAGCATTTTATAAGCTCATGAAATTGAGCAAACAGAGAAAACATGATTTTACAGAAGAGAGAAGCCAACTGCTGATGTGACATCCTTGAACATGTGACAGGGGTGGAAACTAGTGAGCAAGTAGAAAGGACTGGTCTTAGCTAGTCTGTGGAATGTTCCCCTGTAGTGACAAAGGGCAGTGTGTGCACACAGAGCAAGCAAGGGCGTAGATGTGGTAACAGAAGCATGCTGGACGTGTCTGCTGGTGGCCTTTAATGTCCCAGTAAAATGGAAAGCAAGGTCTCAGGTGAGACTGAGAATGGTGGGGGAAGGGGAGGAAGCAGTGAGAAGAAAACAGCATCTGGGCAATCGGCAAGTGCCAAGTGCGAGACTAGAACAACACAGTCTGGCTTCCATAGAGTGTGAAGTGTGCACCTGTGGTTAGTACCAAAGACTTGAGAGTGAGAAGAGTCAGCCAGGTGTTGTTTTTCTCCAGACCTCTTCAGCCATCCAGGGGTCGACTCTGAAAACTGAGAGCTGGCTTTCACCCGAGTTGCAATGAACAAAATGGAAAAATGCTCACAATTTTTAAAAAAGAAAGATTTTGCATAGAGTATGATTATAGCACTTCTGTAGGGAAAAAAAGAGACTCAAAGGAAATTTATACGTGGGTTTGGTTTTATAGGCAATTTAAATTTCTAATATATTCTCTAAATGATTGCCGCAAAAATCAAAGCTCACTGTATCTTAAACTATCTAGTATTTGGGACTACCCACAGAACTAACGGCAGGAAGTAGGGCCAAATTTCACAAGAAACTTAAATCTGAAAGCCATAGAACAAGCATTTTTGTCCCTTCTCTCACTGAGCACATCATATCTTGTTCTGAGGACAAGCATCTTATATTTCCTTCCCTCTCCATTCCCTCTACTTATGGATTAATGTGCAGGGTCCCAGTATGGCTGTTCCTGTTTCAGCACAGTTCCAGAGACCACCACCACCTGACTGAGTCTTTGTCTTTCTCAGATAAAATCCACAATAGGCAAGCTGGCTGGCTCAGCTGGAATCAGGCTCCTTGTTTTGTTCAACCAGCTGGAACCAGAAATGGGAAGTCGGCTGGTCAAAATACGGTAGATACTTATCCTCTTTCCTTCAGCCAAACGTCAGGGAGAGCAGTAACACCCATGAAATAGGCCAAGCAGGAGCCCAAATATAATTCTAAAAAGTCATATATGACTTTAATAATAAAAACAAACATTTTAAGATAAACACTTATAAAGAAGAGATTTAAAAAAAAATAAAAATATTAAAAACTTAGTTTCCCCCCCATTTTTGGGGGGTCAAATATTCATTCTGTTTCAGGCAGGTTCTTCATCATTGTAATTTCTACAAAGCTTCTATTGAGTGCCTATTACCACAGGGTGCCTTGTCCTTCACTGCATAGAATGAGGCTGTCAAGCATAATATCATATTTAACAGTAAAATTTACATTTTTGAAGAAAACATCGAGAAGCTAGAGGGTATCCCTAACTGCAAAATAGAGCTGCTGACATCAACAATTCTGAAGGTTCCCTCCCTTCTTTAGCAAATGCCTAGCCACTACTTCCTGAGTGTTATTAGACTTGAATGTTAGATTGGAAATGGAAATAGCAGGATAAAACTGAATGTAAGTCTGTCAGTGGCATTCTCGTTTTAAGATTATGGTTAGTTGCACAAATTGTACAAAATACATGTTTTTGTATTTAAAAATTCAAGTAAATACAAAATTTTAATTTAAAAAAATAAATAAACATTCAAGTGAATATGAAAGCGTACAGAGAAAAAGAAAGGGTCCTTTGGTCTTACCTTTCTCGTCCCTGAGTACCCCTAATTCCACAGCCC
Organism: Macrotus californicus; assembly: GCA_007922815.1. Taxonomy (NCBI): domain Eukaryota; kingdom Metazoa; phylum Chordata; class Mammalia; order Chiroptera; family Phyllostomidae; genus Macrotus; species Macrotus californicus. Next base: position 43,156 of record VMDR010006110.1, read on the forward strand.
ACTGCAGAGGAAGACACAGCTAACAGTTTGGGCTGTATACTTTTATCTGTTTCCTAGCTCAGATTACTTGCTACTTTGTTCTTAAGGCTTTTCTTTCTTGTTTTTGAACTTGCCTTTCTTTCTGTACACTGATGACTTTCCGTCAGTATTCCTGCTAAGCTGTGCACCGCAGCGGGCTTGCATCCAGGCCCTTTAAAGACACGTGCAGTAATGTATCCCAATGATCCAATCTCCTAAGGCGCTCATATTTCACTCGTTTGATGAAGTAGATGTTTTATGGACTGGTGAGGCAATCATTTAGAAACTCACAGCTCTGAAGCCATAATCATTTTATAACTTGTTCTGCCTCACAAACAACAACAGCCAGTCTTCCAAGAGGACAATCTTTTAAGCCAAATCTCTAACATTAAAGCCCCTTGCAGCTACTACAGGTAATGGGAGCTGTCCGGCCTATGACATGCTCCATCTCTTTCATTTAGGGAGGATCTGTTGAACTAATAATGAACTTGAAAATGAGCTCTGCACTAGAAATTCAGCAGTGAATAACAGAAATAAGTGAGCTTACAAAATTTTGGGGGAAGTTCTTTCTGAAGGTCAAAGACAATATCAAGCACAAGAGAAAATGGGCATTTCTTGAATAGTATGTCCATATGCTTTTAAGACTGTAATATAAAGTTCATGGTGCTACCATTTGAAAAGAACTGGTTAAAGATACTTCAACCAAAACCTACTTTGTAGATCTGTCTACATTTTTGTAATAATAAATAACATGTAATGAAAGGGAAAAATCTCCAGAAATTTTACCTAAAAAAAGAAAAGTAAAATACCCTAAAATATGTTCTTTGTGAACTTTGTTGTGTCATATTTGTGTGGAAACATCCAACTGGTAGTAGACAGTTTCCATGCTTATGGCAAAATTCCACCCCCAGTGTGGGTCTTATCTCTCAGCTGTTCTGCCTCAGGGCTTATACTAAAGACATAAGGTTTTTCAGCCTTATGCCAGACATTCCAGAAACATGGGGGAGTTTACACTCAGAAGGGCAAACCTTCAACTGATGAGAAATGAGTTAGTGAACATATTTCTCAGTCTTTTGTTTTTTGGAGGGACAATTCTGAAATCCATTCTGTGCAGTTTCTTGGAGGGTCTTCAGTGAAAGTGAGCATCAGTCATCCATAGCGATAGCTGGCTCAATAATGCATCCTTTATTTGCTCCCTGGAATCATATCTCAAATAGAGTACCTTCTCCCAGCTGCTTGTCTCAGGCTCTGCATGGGAGGAAAACCAAACATAAGATACTGTGCAAAGAGTTTTAAACAGTGCCCTGTACATAATATGTAGTTAACACATGATGCTTTCTTTCCCTGCATCTCTTCATAAATGCCATTCATTCTATTGACAAGGCAGTTTTCTAGTCCTTATCAAGGACTCACTCTTGGCAAAACAATGCTCTAGATACAATTGTCCAATATGGTAGCAACTAGCCACACATGGCTATTAAGGACTTGAAATTTGGCTAGTCCAAACTGAGAGCTATTGACAGTGTAAACTATATAACATATTTTGAAAACTTGAAATAAAAAAAGAACATTGAGTATGTTATTAATAATTTTATATTGATTAATTGAAACATCATTTTAGATACCATTGTTTAAATAAAATGTATTATTAACATTAATTACAACACATTAATTTCAATTAACATTAATTTCTTAAAATTTGGAACATTATAACACATTGCAGAAAGAAACTGAAGATACAAATAAATAAAGCATACACTGTGCTCATGGATAGGAACAGTTAACATCGTTAATATGTCCATTCTACCCAAAACACACTATCGATTCAAAGCAATTCTTATCAAAATACCAATGGCATTTTTCACAGAACTAAAACAAATAATCCAAAAATTTATAGAAAACCACAAAAGACCTCAAATACCCATAGCAATCTTGCAAAAGAAGAACAAAGTTGGAGGTTTCATTCTACCTGATAGTAATGATACTACAAGGCTGTAATCATCAAAACAGTATGGTACTGGCATAAAAACAGACATAGAGATCAATGGAACACAATAGGGAGCCCAGAAGTAAACATTCTCCTATATAGTCAATTTATGATAAAGAAAGCAAGAACATACAATGGGGTAAAGACAGTCTATTCAATGAATGGTATTGAGAAATTTGGGACTAATACATGCAAAAAAATAAAATTAGACCACCCACTTATACCATATACAAGAATAAAATCAAAATGGATTAAAGTCTTAAACATAAGACATGAAACCATAAAGCTCCTAGAAGAAAACACAGGCAGTAAACTCTCTGACACTTCTCTTAGCAATATTGTTTCTGATATCTCTCCTCAGGTAAGGAGAAAATAAGAAAGAATAAACAAATGGGATGACATCAAACTAAAAAGTTTTTACCCAGTGAAGGAAACCATCAACAAAATTAAAAGACAACCTGGAAATGAAAAGACAATCATCAACAAAACTAAAAGACGGCCAACCTGGAAGAAGATACTTACCAATGATACCTCCAATAAGGAATTAATATCCCAAATCTGTAAAGAACTCATGCAACTCAACACCAAAAAGTAAAAAGGCAATCCAATTTAAAAATGGGCAGAAAAGCCTTGGTCAGGGCACATATAGGAGGCAACTGATTAATATTTCTCTTTCATATCAATGTTTCTCTTTTGAGGAATATATTCTCTCTTCCTTCCTCACTCTCTAAAACCAATAAAACATATTGTTGGGTGAGGATTTTTTAGAAATGGGCAGAAAACCTGAAGACACTTCTCCAAAGAGGACACACAGATGATCAATAGACAGATGAAATGATGCTCAGTGTTACTATCATCAGAAAAATGCAAAAATGTTGATGAAGTGTGGATGGAAAACTTGTTTAAAATCTGTGAATGAAGTTTTGAGTTAAAAGACATTTGAACCTTGAAGTGAACAGGAGGCCAAAGATTCTTTCGAAACCTGAGCAGTAAGTCGCATGTTAATGGTGTGTGTTTTGTGTGTGGGGGTGGGAATGTGTAAATGAGATTGAATTCTAGGTGAATTCTTGGTGCTGCCAATCATTGTCAATCACTGTTAAGCTGCAGTTATTTACATTTTAAAACTTAAATTTTAAAACCAGTTAAACCTTTCTAACAACTAGTTTTGATGTTCGTGGGTACACACATAATACATGAAAAGGTTATATTAAGTACAGATTAAAGATTGGGAATTAGTTTGGGGAGGAGGCTTTTCTGGATTCTTTTATACTACAAAAGAAAAAAATGCCTTCTGGGGAATTGAACTAATTTTCTTACGTAGTTTTTAAGACTAGAATGCTAAAATCAAAAATAAAAAGGAAGTTAAAACCTCTCATTGTTAGATTGACCTGTGAAAACACTGTTTTTGGAAACTGAGTTGAACTTAAGGCCTTCCTTCCAGAAAACAAGGACTTGATCGTCAGGCCTGTATTAGGTTCTGAAACTTAATGCAGTGTATTTTTACTTACTAAAAATTGGTTCATTGAAAAGCATATTAGTAATATTTTTTTAAAATGTGAATTAAAACCACAGTGAACTCCCACCTCACACCTGTCAGAATGGCTATCATTGATAAATCAACAAACAACAAGTGTTGGCGAGAATGTAGAGAAAAGGGAACCTTCATGTACCGTTGGTGGGCATGCAGACTGGTGCAGCCACTGTGGAAAACAGGGAGAGTCTTCAAAACATTTAAAATGAACCTGCCTATAACACAGCAATTTCATTTCTGGGTATATATCAAAAAAAAATCCAAAAGCACTAATTCAAGAAGATACACGTACCCCTGTGTTCACTGCAGCATAATTTATGGTAGCCAAGATGTGGAAGCAACCCAAGTGTCCGTCAACAGAGGAGTGGATAGAAAGTGATAGTACATATATACAATGGAATTACTCAGCCATAAAAATAGAATGAAATCTTACCATTAGCAACCACGGGGAAGGAACTATAGGGTATTATGTTAAGTGAAGTAAGTTAGAGAAAGATAAATACCATATGATTTCACTTATATGTGGAATCTAAAGAATAAAATAAACAAAAATGTAAGTGCTAAATTTTAAAATGGTTATTGCTTTAAGAAATATTTCAACTTCTAAATAAAAATAAAAGTACAGACATTATTTAAATATTTTCTTTTCCTCCTTTAAATGTAGAATTCA
>VMDR010006111.1:0-47344 GCA_007922815.1 Macrotus californicus
TGGGGTGCTCTGGTTGGAGATGCCACGTGGCTGAGAGGCAAAGCCTGCAAGTTCCTCAAACACTTCTGTGCCTGTGTCCTCATCTCTAAGACAGAGTCAACGAAGCCCACCCTGCAGGGTGGTTTGAGGGTAGGGCATCTGGGGACAAGCTGGAGCTTCCTTGTGATACACTAAGGTCGACCCGAATTTCTTGCTGGAACGTTCTCTCCTGCAAGGTTTTCAGTGGGTGGAGTAGCGAGTGTGTCAAAGATAGAAAAGCCAGAAAAATCACGGGACTCAAAGTGCCCACGGACGCCTGTTAACCCAGCCGGACAAGTGCACAGCTGGGGTCAGGGCGGCCTCGGGCCCAGCAGTGAGCTGGATGCCAGAAGAATGAAACCAGGGCGGCGTGCGGCCCCGCGGAGCCGGCTGTCCTGCCAGGGAGGGGGCGGGAGGGCTGCAGAACCCTCACAACCTCTTGTCCTTAACCACGATGGGGCCATTGCACTTCGCAGCCTCCCTTCCAGGGCGCGGCTCTCCACGGTGTCGGACCGTGGAGAGGACGCGCTCTTTGCGTTGCTCTCGCGAGAAGACCGTGGCGGTGGGCAGGGTGGGGTGCCGGCTGCCTTTCGCCGCGTAGGGCGGAGCTGCAAGGTGGAAGGCGAAAGAGCCAGTCCGCGGCGGTGACCACGTGACCAAGCGCCCGCGGCTCCTATTGGCCGTCTGCTCCCGGACCACGCCCCGGGGTGGTGCTGCTGGCGGAGAAGACGTGTCCTCAAGCGCCCTTGAGTGGAACCGTCTTGGGCTCTTGCCATCCGGGTCACAGTCGCGGCGTATGCGGCTGGGTTCCAGGTGGCTGGGCGCCTTCGATGTGTCGAGTTTTGTGTCCTACAGGGCTCTGTCCCTTGGTCCTCAGCAACGTGCAAGGCCGCTTCCCGGAACGGGACCTTCCAGAGAACGCCGTAGGGCTCCAGGGCTCTAGGGAAACGAGCCCGCTGCGAGGGGCACCTCCTGGCTGTGCCCCGTGTCCCGTGGCCTGAGCAGGCTCTCGCCGCCCTGAGGGCACCCTTCCAGGAAAATCCGTGCAGAGGCCAACGTCCCCTGCCCCCAGCGTCCAAGCACAGCCCCTGGGGAACACAGTTCGGACCTCAGGACAGCCCCCTCCTTCCACCCGTTGCCACCACCCCCGGGTTCCACAAGGCAGATCTGCACTGAAACATCTACAGTGACTCACAGTTTTAGACATTTTTCTCCTTCTGGCGGAAGGTGGCAGGCTGCTGCTGGCCTCGTTTCCGTGTGAATTCACTGGGGAGCCTGCTCAGGATCCCCACCAGCTCTGCTTGAATAGACCCCCCACCTCCTCCAGCTCTTTGCAGCGCCCAGAACTGTAAACAGGACTCAGAGATCTGCAGAAAACAGGGAACCCTGCCCACTGGGGCTCACTCACAGTCTAGAAGGGGAGAGAGAAGTGGCCCTTCAACTATTACAGTGCAGCATGCAGCAGCTCCCACCAGCCAAGAGGCCCCAGTTAGGCATGTGCACACGCATGTGTGCATGTTTGTGTGAAATATAGTTACCCTGTGACTTAGACGTTATCTCCAAGTTGCCCAAGGAGACTCAAACTCAGGAGGTTGTGAATCATCCATGGTCACACAGCTGGTAGGTGACAGAGTTGGGATTTGAATCTAGATCATCTGACCCTAGAATCAGGGCTCTTTCTTAATCCAGGCTTTCCACTCACCCCTAATGAGCACAGTAACATGTAGGGGGCCAAAGCTATGTACTTTGCCTACAGGACTCCAGCCACTGCTCCACAGTTGCATTTGAACTGGTCTTTGAGGCAAAGCAGACTTGGTAGGTGTGGAGGAGGGGAAAAGTTTCAGGCAAGGGGAACAGCGTCTGCAAAGGCGTACAGGGGAACAAGGCTAATTCCAGTGGGCATTGAAACCCATGTGGGTTGTTTCAGAGTCCTTTCTGTGCTTGCCTCTTCCATTTCCGGCCACTGCTTGGCATCACCTGGTTGTCCTGTGTGTCTTGAGCTCAGAATTTCCCAGGCTGCCACGTCTGGCTTGTCCTTCTGACTGGATCTCTCTGGTCCAGCATTCTTGCAGGAACCCAGGCTTGGAAGATCCGGTTGTCTATGAAGCCCCTTCTCACATCTGTTGGTTTGCCAGACTCTAGCAACTTCCGTTTCCATCGTCTTGTGGCATTTTCCCCACAAAACAGTGTCTTAGTGCGGCTCTCTCCTCACCTACTTCTTTACAAGGAGCAGCATTTAGACCTTGCGCAACCCCTGTTGAGTTTTCCTCCCACCAAACCACCTTCCAAGGTGTTTCTGTTAAAGAGTTTTGGTTTTAAATGGTTGAAGTCATTTGGGATCCCCTCCAATTTCTAATCAATACCAGTGTTTCCTTGAAGCCAACAGGAGCTCCCAACCACTGGGGGACTCCTGTTTTCTCTGGCTTTTCACTGATGCAATGTATGCTATAGATTTCAGCTTGTAGATTTCAGTAATTGACCCAAACCGTAAGGGTGGTGGGCTGGTGTGTCTTCTGGGCTGGCTTGATCCGAGGGTGGACTCTGTTCTAGGTGCACATCTGCTTTCAAGCAGGACTCACTAGTTTCACACATCACTGAATTCAATCTAACTTGGTAACATCTTAATGAGATATGGAGAGTTTAGGATGGTTTGTGGGGAGACAAGAACTTACAAATTGTAAAGCAAATTGGCACAAAAACTGGCTCCGTGTCCTGCTCCAAGTCCCCTCCCAGAGTCCTCCTCTCTGCTCTCTGTCCACCTCTTTCCTGAGCAGACCCTGGCCTTCTTCTGTCCAAACCACATCTCCAGAGCAACCACTGCATCTGTTCTCTGCAGTCTGGGTTCTCAGCAAACCAAAGGCCCCGATGCTCCTTGCTTCTCAAAAGACTCGAGGATCACAAGGCATGGATGTTTCTTTCCCTCGGTAAGTCCCACGTGTGGTATGTGAAGGCCATTTGTGGTGTGGGGCTGAGAGGCTGAGCAGTGGAGAACCTGTGGTCCCAACTCTGCTGTGTCCCGTGTATTCTCTCTCCTCTGTGGTTTCAAGCCTTTCTGGAAATAGGGCTCATTTCCACATTCACCATCTTTTATCCACAATCCTAAAATCCAGAAAGCAGCCAACTTGTTTGGTAGCAAATCTGTGACCTGAATGGAAGCTATGTATAGTCTGTATTTACCTGTGTGTTTGATTACAGGCACTGCTGTGGACTTCCCCGGGGCTGCTATGAAATGTAAGGTCTGTGCACCTTCTTTTTTTGAATCCAGAATAGTCTGGATTGCAAGGCACCCTGGGAGTTTGGGGAAGGGATTTGGGACGGTACCACTTTTGCAGCTGTGCACACGCTGAGCACAGAAACTGCTCCTGGGGGCTCCACGAGATGACGTGGTTTGAGGCCAACACTGTGCCTGGTTCCGCATAGGTCTCCAGTAAGTAAGGGGCGTGTGTAGACTCACACGGCTGCTCAGATTTACCTGTGCCTAAGTCATTTGCTCATCAGTTAAGACAGAACCTCCCAAATGTCCTTCGATCTGTTTAGTCCATGCCCTGAGAATTTTATTGTTGTTTTTGTGTTCTCGAATATTTTTGCCTGACTAGTTTTCCCATCTGAGGACCTTCCTCATCTTGCGGAGTGACTTTTCGTTCTTTCTGTTGAAACTACTCTCAGATCTTTTCTGATAGAGTTGCAAACACACTGACAACCCCCATATGATTTGATATGGATCCTCAGTAGGCGTGGGGGCGTGCTCAGCTGTGGAGGCCCGCCCTGCCGATGGCGGGCTCTGTGTCAGGAACCCCGAGTGGGCGGATGTTTGACAGGATCTGCCAGGAGCCGCAGACTGACACCCGGATTTGGAGGAACGGATCTCAGATATGCTCCACATTTGCAGGTGTTTTAAAACAGTTTTTGTAAGATGCAAACTTCACATTTGCACAGTCTTGGGGCGCTCCAACACTGATCGACATAAGGGCTGTGTCGTGTTTATACTGGATTTCGGGCATGTTTTGTGATCCCGCAGACCCCACCCACTGCTCTCTGGTCCTCAAGCTCTGCTCCCCTGACTGTCCTGATGCTGATGGTTGACTGGTGACCTTGGGTCTCATTCTCCAGGAACTGTCCCTCCCCTTGGGTCTTTGGCCAGAGTCTTTCTTCTGCCAAACCAACCGTGCCCCTTCCTTCAAGATGCTACTCAAAACTCTCTCTTCTGAGAGGTCTTTCCTAACAACCCGGCCCCACAGGCTTACTTGTCACTGCTAGCCTTCCCTATGCGCTGGGTAAGATGAAGTTCAACATCCCCGACTCCCTGGCAACAAACATTTGCGTTTGTGTAACTTTTTTCTTCCCTTGAATTAATTGCTCTACTGGCCAGGAGTGTTCACTGGATCACAGCACACAGACATTTTCATGGCTGATGGAGTTCATTCACTCAGAAACATTTGTTGAGCACCTGTTGCGGTACCAGGACTGTGTGGCATCAGGTGCCGCAACAGTGCAGGAAACGGCAAACTCTCAGCCTTCCTGGAACTTACCTCCGGGGGAGGGAGAAGACCACACCGAACAGACAAGCAGCCATACAGACTGCCCCACAGGTGACGGCACTGAGAGCGGCAAAACTGGGTGGGAAGGTCCACAGTGCCTGTGGGCTGGGGAGGGGAGGGAGTTGCTGGTTTACACAGGAGGTCAGGGAAGGCCTCAGTGTTGAGGCCGTATCTGAGCAGAGACCTGGAAAAGGCAGTGAGCCATGCTGACAGATAAAGGTGGGTCAACTCAGGCCGAGGAGCAGTAGGTGCAAATGTCCTGTGGCAGAAACACCTTCCGGGCTTCCATCACGTGCATGGCGGTACACTTGATGGTGTCCCACCGGTCCCTGAGGCCTTGCTCATTCTTTGAAAAGTCCTTTCTTCTGTCTGTTGTAGACTGAATGTGTGTGTCCCTTCTGAATTCATGTGATGAAGCCCTAATTCCTAATGGGATGGCATTTGGAGGTGGGGCCTTTGGAAGGTGATTAGGGTTAGATGAGGTCATGGGGGTGGGGCCCCTAGAGGGGTTAGTGTCCTTAAAAGTGGATGAAGGGACGAGAGCTCTCTCTCTGCCAGCGGAGGACACAGCAAGCAGGCAGCTGTCTGTGGGCAAGAAGAGCCTGTCACCAGCACCCTTACCTGCCAGCCCCCCGAAGCATCAGAGAGAAGTGCGTGCCGTGTAAGCCGCCGTCTGAGGAGTTCTGCTATAGCTGCCTCAGCTGACGGTGGTTCTTCCTCTTCCTCGGCCTGGGTAGCCTCCGCCAATTTACCTTCAAATCTGCTGGTAAGCCCCTCCAGGCCATTTTCCAATGTCGCTTCTGACTTTTCAGCTCCAGGATTTATCCAGTATACATATTTTCAAACGTGGTTCTCACCCTTTCCTTTCGTTCCTCAGACGTGGCCTCCTTCAGTTGTTTGACTGTGTTCATAATGGCTGCTTTAGCATCTTTGCCTAGTGGGTTCACCCTCTGGGCTTCCTTGGGGGCACTTTCTGATGGCTGCTTTTCCCTCCTGTGGGCCATGTTTCCTGTCTTTACAGTCTAATCAGTTTGTGCTGTTGTTGAAACTGGTACATCTGTTCTTCGTCATGTGTAGCCACTGGGGTTTCTAGGGAACTTCCAGGCAGGACAGGTAATGACAATGTCTGGGCGTCGGGGCTTTTGGGGGGCTCTGCGCCCCGCCAGCCCCAGCTGGGAAGAGGACATCCTGCCAAGGGCAAGCTAAAATGCGGCCAAGCTCACAGTTCTTACTGAGATTCAGTCCACTTTTCTTGACTGAAACTCTTCAAATTGTTGTAAACCTTTGGGTTAGTACCCAAAGTTCTGAAAAAAGTTGATTTTGACAATTTGCTGTCATTTGCAGCCAGACATAACTTCAGCATTTGCTTGTAACTTTTATGTGGCTTCCATGCAGATTTGCAAAACTCTGCTCACTGAGCGCTGGATTCCATCTCTAACCCAGCTCCCCCGCACACCATCAGACCCTCCCTGGTCGGTGCCTCTTGCCTGGCCAGAGCACTGCCCCTGTCCCAGGCCTTCAACGTCCAGGCGTTTTGCTGTCCGCCTTCAGCCGAGGCGTGACGACAGGAAGGGCTGTTTTCTGATCATATAATCACTGTGCTTTCCATGGCTCACTGGTGGGAGATTTGACTGAACTTCATCCCTTAGCTTTGTATCTAAGCCTTCAGGTCAGTTTTCTCGATTCACCTTTTTAAACTGACAAACAGATAAAATGAGCTAACACTTTATTGGGGCGGGAGGTGTGTAGAATGTGGGAGGTTTTGCAGAAGCTGCCTCAGCATATCCACCCAACCCTTTGATGGGAGATAGGACCCCAGGTGGGGTTGGGGGGTCAGGTCCAGCTCACCCTTCTGGCCTGCATCTCTGGGCCTGTGTCCGCCTGTGCAGACTGGGGGTGACAATAACACTGCCCTCTGAGGTCCATGCAAGTGTTGGACCTGTAACATGTTGCTGAAGCACCCACCCGAGGGTCTGGCACAGAGCTGTTCCCCCGCAGATCTTTGTCACCAGCTTGTCCACGTTAGGTGAGTGTTGTGTCCGCTGCGCTGCCAGCACAGCCCATGAGGGGTAATGTGACGTTGTGTTTGGGGCCGTCGTGAAAATCAGGACAATGTCTACTGAGTTTCTTTTCCACGTGAGCTTTAAGATTTCAAGGCACTTCAATCTTCTTGTGGGTGACTGTTCTGAAGTATTCTTTGAACTGATGCTCCTCGAGAAGCCGACGGTCACCGGTGTCCTTGTTACAGTGGCGTGCTCGGAGCTTTATGTGATCTCTTGCAGGGTCGGTATTCAGTTGCATAAACAGGAAATGGAGATGTTCCATGTGTGGCTATGATTCACGTCTCATTATTCACTGGCTAGCAAATCACTCAAGAATCTATTTATTATGTCTGTTAGAAATTTATTTCTTTGTCTTAATGATTTATTACTTTTGGTATAATCTAAACTTTTTGTTATTAAAATTCTCTTTTCAATATTGGAATGATTTCTGTTGTTCATTTTTCACCTTTATTGCTTATAAATTGCTTTTTAAATATTCTATTAATTTTTAGCGTGTTTTCTCTCAGCACTGTAACATATTATGAAGTGCCAAAAAAGGGCACTTCTTAAACATTCCCACATGAAGCGTCTATACATCGTCAATTGTCTTATTGCAGCATTCCAAAATATCTTTTTAAATTGCAGTTCAATTGGCATATGCAAGTATTGTCAACTTTTTGAATAATGTTTTTGCATTCCTATGGTGTTTGGGTTTCTTTCTTACAGCTTTGAAACATAATGTGGTCATATCCAAGTTGAGAGGCTCAGGTAGATTTGTAATGGTATCTCTGCAGTTGGACCCTTCAAAGAAAAATCCAGGAGATTTCTGTGCTTAAAATGCTCCATCAACAAACCTGAGAAGAAAACATAGCTATTGCAAACTCTCACTGAAGTTAACAGCTTTGGGTCTTGTGCCGGCAGTTTTTTCCCCTATGAGATTACAGAAATGAGATGCACAAGGCAACGAGATTGTGATATTTGTGTCACCAAGCCAGGTGACTTGGAACGGTGGGAAGGAGGAGGGTTCGCGGAAGTCATTTCTGCCCTGGACTGGCTCTCAGCACCTTTACATGGAAGCGGTGGCGAACCGCCCACATTAAACCTACGAGAGTCGCCCAAAGCCAAGCTTCACTTCCCCCTCGCCAGCTCTCCAGAATCGCTGCGGCCACTCCAGTCTACCTGTCACGAGGGGGAAGTGCGACTCAGGGGCAGTGGTCTCGTTCTCAGGCCCATGTGTCGATGTCTTTCATCAGTTCTGGGGAACATAATTCGGCCATTGCCTCTCCAAATATTTATTCTGACCTGTTCTTTCTCCTCTCTGGGTCTCCAATTGCTGTGTGCTAAACTGTTTGAAATTGTCTCACAGTTCTCTCAGCGTCTGCTCTGCTTTTGTCCTTCTCTCCCCCCATGCTTCAATTTAGAGAATTTCTACTGACATATTCTCAAGTTCACCAGTCCTTTCTTTAGTTCAGTGTGCTTTTAAGCCCACGCACTGAATCATTTACTCTGGTACTGCATATTTTAGTTCTGTCATTTCCATTTGGTTCTTTTTGGGGTTTTCATTTCTTTGCTAAAATTCTTTATATTTTCACCCATTTTGCCTATATTTCCTCTAAAAGTGTTAACACGTATTTTTATACATTTAAAGTCTTTAAATGAGCACAGGCTGTTTCTGGGTTATCTGTGGGTCTGTTTCTATTGACTATTTTTTCCTCTTAATTATGGGCCATATTTTCTAGCTTATTCACATGTCTTATAGCTTTCTTTTAAATTAAATGGTACAGGTTGTATATGACAGAGCAATGGAGACTGAAAAAAAACCCAGTATTTTCTTTTTTTTTTCCAGGAAGTACCTGTCCTCTTGTGAGTGAAGTGTCTTGGATCAGGATCTGCTCTCTCAGTCCCCTCATTAGTTGAGCAGAAGTGGGGTGACAGGGGTTGCCGCTCTAGTTAACTTAGCTTGTCTCTGGTTTTAAATGTCTCCAGTGCGGGATCCCTCCCTCCACCAGGGCTGTGCGACTGAAGCACCACGACACCGCAGATCTCTCAGTTTTCCTGTGTCATCGCTGGCCTCCCTGGCCACCGCCCACTCAGTGTTTCTGCAGGAGGGAGTCTGCGAACAGAGGTGTCCGTCCCTGCTGTTGGGACTCCTTCTGATTCAAGTCCACGCACCAGCTGTGAAACACTCAGTGTCCCTTTCTCCCCGTCAGACTTGCTTTTCTGCCCATCCACGTTCCCATACTTATCACTGTGCCCCAGGAAAGGAAGGGGCCGCTGGTTTGAGCTCACCCGAGAGGGGCTCACGTCTCTGTGAATTTTAGTCTGTTTGGACTTCTCTGACCTACAGCCATCAGTGGTTTTGAAGACAAGGACATCCAAAGCCTGCCCTGCGCTCTGCTGTGCTGTGGTCCCCGTCTTTTGTGAGCTTTTATGTTTTAATCGGAAGGGAAACCTCTTTCTTTTTTATTTGGTCAAATCCCCTCTTTTACATCTTGTCCTTTTGAGCTATTATTTGTTTTGTTTATTGGTTTCCATGTGCCTTCTCATTTAGCTTTTATTTCTGAAAATTTCCCCTTGGCCTTCTAGGTCTGCTGTGAGGTCTATCACCTGGCCTTTCACATCTGACCTTTCTGAGTGTTTCTGATTGTGATTGAAGTTACACTTCAACAACATCTACCATTTTCTTGTCCGCTTTACCTCATTTCCAGTATCAGATTTCATTTCCATCTGCCTCGTGTAGCATGTCTTTCTGTGCTGCTGTCCTTGTCTGTCGGGACAACATTATGTTCTTATTCTCTTTTCCCTTATAGTAACTTTATATTAGGATGGACCACGATTTCTTTCTATGGCTCTCTCCTCTTTTAAGCAAAATGAGTATTTCTGTATTTTAAGAGGGAGAGATAAGCCAAGACAGGTTTTTGGCTCCAAGGCTCGAGCACTCCCTCTTCTGCCACTTTTGCAAAGTGATGAAAAGTCGCCTGTGCCTCCTGAGACCTGACATTCAGGTCCCCTGCCCCCTGTTTCTCCTGCGCCATCTCTTTTCTGTCTGTAATTTGTTCCTCACTGTGGCGCCAGTCACTGGTGACAGGTAACTTCTGTGTGCTGTTTCTAAGGTCTTTCAGTCTGATGGCTCCCTCACGGTCGGAGTACTGTCTCGTGGGCCTTGGTCCTCACCCGTGAGTTGACCCTCTGCCTCCTCGAACTGGACCTCCGGGCTTTCCATGAACGTGGGTCAGCGCTGTTGTCGGTTCCTGTTGGCGGGCTCTCTGAAACCCTGGCTCCCATCGGCTCAGCCGCTCAGGCACACAGGTCTCATAGCTGTTGGCCGTCCACCCGCAGGCTCCTTTAGTGAGAGTCCCTGGGAGACCTTGTCACTGGTTTTGCTGGAGAAGTTCCGGAGTCTTTGATTTTGATACACTGGCTGCCTGGCGTGTTTTTATAGGGGAATTTGGGGGACATTAAAATATTATGTCCCACAATCTTCCCAGAATCCTTGTCATAATTATTTTCAAAGGATTATTTAGAAAAGCCCTAGCTTACTGATGATTTGCCACTGATGCCAGACATTTGGGGTCTTTCTAGAGAGGATGGTTTTCTCCTAGTTGGGAGGCAAGACACCGCTGTGTCCCTGGCTGTGACTGTCCCTACGAAGCCCCACAGCCCTGACCTGGCCCCTCACGGCCTGGGTTTCCTCTGCCAGGCACTGGATCAGTTCTCCCGAGACTCATATGTCGATGTCTTGACCCTCAGAATGGGACCGTATTTGAGACAGGGTCTTAGGGTTACACGTGGGTGCTGGTGTGGGCCCTACTCCAGTCTGACTGGTGTCCCTGTAAGAAGAGGGCATGAGGACACAGAGAGGGACAGAGGGATGACTCTGTGAGGACACAGAGAAGTGGGAGAGCTACAGCCAAGGAGGGCGGCCTTGGGATGCGACCCACCCTGCCCACACCTTGATCGTAGACCTCTGCCCTCCAGACTCTGAGAGGACACTCTCCTGTTGTTCAGGCTGCCCGCTCTGTGGGGCATTGTTGTGGCAGCCCGAGGGGGCAGGTGCATCTCTCTCTCCCCCCCCGCCCCACTTGTGAGCCCCAGGATCTGTCCCCAGTCCATGAAATCCCGAGCTGAAAGACCATACCAGGCTCTCTTTTCATCCTTTCACTCTTGGGATCTAGGAATAGCTCCCTGGACCCTTCACTTTCTTTAAAAACTCATTTTGTGGCAAGAATAAGCTGTAATGATTTTTATTTTACTTTGTGTTCTTGACTCAGGCAGAACCAGGAGGTGATTGACCTTTTATCTACTTTCTTATTATCTTTTTCTATTATAGTTGTACCTAAAGGTGTTTAAATTATATTAAATATATTCTCCTCTCTCTCTGTCTCTCAAAGGCTTTCTGGAGAGGGAGCGCAGTGGGTGAGCAAGCCTTGCAGGCCGAGAGAGGTGGGCGCAGACCTTTGTCTGCTGTGCATGTGGGGTGTCGGGTGTGGCACCTCACATCTCTCAGCCTTTGCTTCCCCGTTTGTAACTGAAATGATGTCCTTTCTTTAAGGGTGGGCATGAGAGTTACACGAGGTGAAGCTGTCGTTCATTTTCCAGTGCACAGTAGGCACTCAGTAAATACTACTTTCCATTTTCCTCTTCTCCCAACCACATTAGCCAGAGAAAAACCAGTTACGGACCAAAGAAAATTCCAGTTGAAACTTGTGTGAATTAGAAACGTATTACTCACTGCCCTCCAAATAAATATCCTCAGCAGGAGTTCAAAGAGGTGCCACTTCCCAACTGAGGCGCACACCCAGGGACTGTCCCACTGGTGGCTCTCTGCGTGTAGTCCTGTCTGCAGAAACGGGCCTCTCAGGAATGTGACTGCCTTGTGTGTATTCGGCACCAGCAAGCTGGTGTCCCCCCTAGTGGTCAGCAGGAGGTAGCCCATTCACAAAGGCTGAGAAGACATTTCCTGTTATCTTCTGCTGGGCGGAAGCCTGTGTAGCTATTACCCGTTTTTCCTCCCCCCACCCCACCTCCCCATTGACAGAGGCCTGGACAGGGTCAAGGCCAAGGTGTGAAACATTGGGGGGCCAGGCGTGGTGTGGCACAGTGCATGTGGCCTGGCGAGGCAACAGAGGGGCTGAAAGGGAAAGGAGGACTCACTTCATTAGGAGGCACACCCTGGAATGGGGTTCTTAAGACACAGACTACTTCACGCGTGCAGAGAAGCTCCTAACAGATGGAGCACGTGTACCACTCAGCTGTACTGAGTCCTAACATCTGGTCACACCTGCTTCTTATTTCTTTAAGGAGCATAACAACACAAATGCCGGCAAAGCTCCCCTCTACCTCCTATGATCCCTCTCTGTTCCCTGTCCACCCCCGCCCCTCTACCCCTGGTGACCCCCATTCAAATTAGATCTCCTTTCATGGTATCTGAAAATCCCGCTAACATCCACGTGGGAGCCGTGTGTTCGCTTGCACGTGCTCACCAGCTTACTCTGTCGCAGTGCTGGATACTGGAGGTCCGGGACCGCTCTGCACAGGCAGGGCCCTCCTCTCTCCCCAGTTCCTCTCTGCTGGTGTCCAGGAATCCTGCATGTCCTGGGCTTGCCGCTGCGGGAGTCCGATCTCAGCGGCCTTCCCTCTGTGAGTGTGTGTGTGTATTTCCATGCCGAGGTGCTCAGGGGCTGTGCCACCACATTGTCCGCGGTGTTGCAATGGAGCCAGGACTGGGGAGTTTGGGGCGTCTGGACTGAATGCAGTGATGCCAGGTGAGCTATCACCCCCTGTTCGTGCAGCGCTAGGGGCCCCGCTCTGCAAACTCTTCTGGAAAGCAGAAGGTCACTTCTTATTTCCGTGAGATTCTCAGTCCTTTGTAACCTTTTAACCTTCTGAGTTTAGGGGCTGAATTAGCTAACAGAGAGACTTTAGGGAAGGAATGACAACGTTCAATCATGCCCAAAATATTCGTCTCGGGGCGGTGACAAGCAGAATGTTGCTAATGAAATAATTGGAAGTGGCCGCTCCAAGGGTCCTCAGTCTTAATAATGCTGACATTCTTAATTTGGGGTGACAAATGGGGCGGACAGGCATTTTGACAGGCAGACCCACCAGAAACAATTATTTTACAGTTAAATGATTACATTCAGACATTCCAAGCTTCCGGAAATTTCTGTTAGCTCATGGGTACCAGGCGCATGGACATCTCAGTTTCTGACATCTGAGGGGCCGGACACGCCTGGGGAGGGCATGCAGGCTGCTCTGTGGGTGATCGGAGAGTGGACTGGAGCTGTGGCTCCTCCGCCTGTGAGCCTCGAGGCCTGGGGCAGGTCCTGGAAGCTTTCTGAGTCTCAGTTTCCTCATCTCTGAAATGGGTATAATTACATCCAGCCCCACAGGGGTCGTGGGGAGTCTCATGAATGAACACACGTGGATCTCTCAGCACCGGGCCAGCAGCTGGAGGCCAGTGGGCTGCGGAGTGTGCTCTGTGCCCCCGTCCCTCACAGCCGAGGTTTCAGGGCTCACCACAGCACGTGGGCAGTGGCTTGGCTTTGTCCAAGTTTCTGTTTCAAGGATGGATGAGAAAAGGGCTTAAGGCTCCAGACTTTAAGGGTGTCGCTTGCTCCAGCCGGGCCTGCGAAGCTGCTGGCAATGACATCTGGAAAGGCTGGAAGACTGGGGGTGGGATCGGCCACTTTCCACTGTCTCGTGATCTAGGAGGGACGGTTTTGCCACTGTGGTCCCAAACTTTTCCCAAGTCAATGGCTCTGCCTTTGACTCGGCAGATGGGCAGCCTGGTCCTCTGTACTGTGCTGGGCAGTGGCCGGTGCCTGATGCTGGGGCAGGCCCAGGGAGGACAGGGCTGTGACACCAAGCACGGTCTGCCTTGGACTCGGGCACAGTAAGGGTACTGGGATGGGTTGTGGGAGGTAGGCCGGAGTGATGGGGGCCGTGGGTCACTCTCCCGTCCCTTCTCTAGGTTCTGTGCTTAGGTTTTCTTGGGTGGAACTTCCTCACGGCCACTTAGATTTTTCGAGTGCAGCAGTGTGAGTGGTCATTGATGATGGTGTTTCTTGACGCTGATTGTGAATGCTAGGGTGGTCCAGGAACTTAGCTAACTGAGCTTCTGCTTATAGCCTCTCACGTACCCTGGCCACACCACTCAAGGAGGGTCCTGCTGAGGGCACTGTGGCTCAGGGGGGAGGTCGAGCGACTCACTCAAAGAAGTACAGAGCTTGGCAGGGGCGAGCCTACCTCCTCTCCATGCCCAGGGCAGGTGCGTGTAACCACTGGGCCTCCTCGGACCTCCAGGGCTGTCTCCCTCCGTCAGCCCCCCTCTGACCCCCTCACCCCCATCCTGGGGGGCCCCAGTAAATGCAGAGCACCCACTGACTGCTGGGCCTCCGTCCAGGACGGTGAGCCACTGGGGCCTTGTGTTCAAGGAGCTGGCAGGGTCGGCGTGCACAGGTTCCATCGAACGCTGTCACCCTGGGTGTGATTTGAGGTGCAGGCAAGTGTGGTTGGTGGACAGATGCCGGGAGGTGAGGGTCCTGCCTCTGTCACTGCCGGAAGGGTGACTTCAGCCACCTGCCTCTCCTCCCAGCCTTCAGCTATGCAGTCTGGTGTAAATCCTTAGAGTTCCAGGTTGCTGTGGAGTTTCAGGAAGAAAGGAAGCTGCCCATGGCTAGATGGTGTTGGGTGTGCATCAGCGTCCCCTGCCAAGTTGCAGGCTATGTGGTGCAGTTTCCAGACTGATTTCAGCTTTGTACTGCCCCCCACCCCCACTGCCTCATGACCCCTGGTCCTGGGCCAGGTGACCCCTGGCAGTGCCGCGGGGTGAGCCCTGGCCCTGCCTGCTGCACTGCCCCTGGGGAATGTCTGGAAGCCTGTCATATCCCAATGCCACCTAAGCAGGGGAGAGTCAGTCCAGCAACCTGCCCTGGCTCCAGCACCAGGGTCACGATGTGTGGATGCCTTCCTTTCCCTCTCGGCGGAGCCGTTCTCCTGGCCCACCTTTCTCCATGAAATGGTTCGCTCCAGAAGGACCCCAGAGCCCCTTCTCCCTCGTGGGGCCTCGGGGTGTCTGTGGGTGGGAAGGGGCAGGTTCTTCCCACTGAGAGGCCCTCCTAAGCCCGCCTCTGGCTTCCTGCAGACAGGCCAGGTACCCCCAGAGGGCAGGTCGTAGCCAGAAGAGAAGTCAAAAAAGAACTGGAGGCTGTTTATCTTCTTCTGTTTATGAAAGTGTAACTAAGTGGAGCTAACACTTAGTTAGGCACACAGGAAGACCAAGTACCACTCCCGCGTTCCTGGGTCTCATATCGCCCCTCTGTGTGTGGTCGGCCTTCCCAATCCCCCAGGGTCTCCCTCTGAAGGGGCGGGTGCAAAGCCAGTGCCTTTGGTTTGCTGCACAGTGGTGGCTGCCACGTGCCACTGAAGGGGATCACATGTAGATGGTGTTCCAAGTCACTCCAGCCATCCTTTGGTGGACAGTGCCAAACCCCGAATCCCTGGTCCCTGTCCCTCCATCTGCCTCCTTCCCTCTCCTGGAGTGACATGGGACACTCCACCTGGGCTGCTCTTTTCTCTGGGTGGCCACGGGGTCCTCATAGGGGGATTTCAGTCCCTTCTTCCTTCCCAGCATCCTCTGATTTGGTGACACAGCCGGGACAGCTGGGGAAGAGCTCCCCACCCCAAGGCCAACAACTGGGGTCGACCCCGGCTTTGCCTCTAACCTCTAAGTGGGTGAACGACTTTGTCCCTCGGCACTTCCCCGTCACTGCCATGCCGTGGGGCACTCGTGGGCCCGACCCCACCTGGCCGCTGAGAGACTGAGAGACAGTGCGTGCTCTTCTACCCATTCCAGTGACGTGGGGACAGGGCCTGTCACTGGGGCAACGGCAAGTGTGGATTGTCACTGTCGTGACTCCTTCCTGCCAGTTCAGGGCTCGATGGTGGAATGTTTCTGGGGCCCAGACCCGGATGGAAGGAGAGAAAGAGAGCGAGGGAGAGAGACAGAGAGATGGATGGACTGAGAGACAGAGAGAGATAGAGAGAGAGATGGAGAGACAGATGGAGGGAGATGGAGAGAGAAGGAGGGGGAAAGAGGGAGAGGGAGAGAGGAGATGCTTTCAAACCCACTGCACTGTCCTTGAACGACGTGTGGGCGGCCAGACTCCTTGGTGGCCCTGATGCAGGATGCAGCACAAAGTAGAGCTCCTGTCCCCAACCTCAGAGAAGGCCACCTCCTTTGAACACACATTCATGCACACACGAGACCAAAGCCATGTCAAAACCATTTTTTATTGTTCCAGTCAAAGAAAAAGGAACACCTCCTATGTGAAGTTTCCCCAACACAGCGAGTTCTTAAAGACACAGGTGTCACCCTAAAAAGACTGGGCGTCGCAGTGATTTCTCAATACGTAGTTTGTGCTTTCGCGTGGAGCACATGTTCACCTCACTGCGCGTGCACAGACACACTTGGAGGTGAGCAAAGGGAGCTCCAGAAGGACCGAAGGGTGGGGCGGCAGCCACACCCATGCTGGAGCCCTGTCTGGCTTCCCTTTTCAGGAAGCGTGGGGGGAGGTCCACCGGCTGACTGCAGAAGTGACCCCGACTCACTGGGCGCGGGCAGGGGTGGCAGCCGTGGTGCAGGGTGAACTTGTCTCCGTTCATCTGTCAGGGGTCGTTGGGTCGCTCGGCTGAACCTTGCTTTCGTGAACTGTGTTGGCTTCTATCCATAAGCCTCCCTGTAGTAACCCTTGTTTTGTGGCCTTGCTGGTCGTGAAGGTCACTACCAAAGACTGTGGAAATTCCATTGTGCTTCACAGATTCACCGAGTCATTTCAATATGGTTGACAGTTTTGTCAAGGAGATGTTGCTTTTTTCCCACTGAAAGTTATTCTTTTTTTTTTTTTTTAAATTTAAGTCAGTCCTAAAGACCTAAGAGCCTTTTGAGCACTCGGGCGGGTCTGTTAATACGCGCTGCTGTGCCTCTCCTTCCTTGGTCAGTGTCCCTTAGCCCAGGGTTCCCAATCTTCTACAGTTTAACACCACTTTTCAAAATGAATGTTTTATCAAATTCTGCGATAAGCCGTCCCACCCCGTCAGGCTGGCGCTGATACCACCCCCAGACTCGCTTTGTGCACGTCTATCTTTGGACCCTCTCCCACGTGGGCCCCTCAAATGGAGAGGAAGGCCCCCCTTGGATCTCTATCTCCCGAATCCCACCCTGTCTCAAGGACTGTCCCTTCCTTCCCCAGACAACCGTCTGTGATGGCTTACATGGAGCTCACCTGCCGCCTTTACATTTCAGAGCAGTTGCCGTTCCCCTTAATCAGGTTGTCTTGTTTCTGAACCAGAGCGAGGCAGTGGCCCTCCTTGTGCATCCTGGTCTTCATTGGTGAGGTGGGAGTCGGTGTTTGCTCACAGGGCTTTGTGGGGTCGGTGCCCTCAGCACAGAGTTGTCACGTGGTGAGAGCTGGTAGCCATGAGGCTATAGGCTTGTTGGGGGCAGAGGAAGAGGACACTGTTCTCAGTCTCCAGAATGACTTGTCTAGGACATCAGCCACTGTATCGCCAGGGTCTGGGGGCCAACACTCGGTCAAGCAAATGGGGATGGAGAACAGGAAAACGCGGGGCGTCAGCCAGCTTCTAGAACACTCTGAGTGGGGCTTTGTCCTTGCCTCATTTCAACTGGCTGCTCAGGTCTCTGAGAACAGAAGTGCAAGTGTGCCCCTGCTCCCAGCATGGGCGGACTTCAAGGACCTTGAAAATGAAACATTCTACTTCTCTGTAGGATGCGAGCACTTTATCAAAAGCTCAAGTTCTTGAAAGAATTTCTGGGGACAGTGTTGAGGAGCAGGTATGTCTGTGCCTTGCCTTTTTGTAGAAGACTTTTGTCTTCTGGGGAAGGATCTGGAACTGGAACAGCAACGTGCCCCCCAGGGGCGGCCCAGCTTGGGGAGCCGGTCCTGGGAGGGGCCCGGCTTTGTTTTGTCTAAAAGGGTTCTGACAATCCCATGTCAGAAGAAACATGAATGTCTACACACACGCAGCCCTGAAACTAGATTAAGATTTATCTTCAGTTTCATAGATTCAGGATTTAGAAAGACTGTTCCCCTAGTGACTTTCCAGGATAATTTTCTTTCTGTCTTAGGAAACGGCTCCCAGAACCACCTCATGTTTCCTGGGCTGTAGTAAACATTTCAGGCCTTAGGGTGGTGCTATTTTATTAGGAAAGGTTAGTTCAATAAATTATCTTTCAATTATTAGTGGAAAAGAGTGGTGTGGGTGAAATCAGGTTTTTGAAAAAGAATTTGGAGGTAAAAATTTTGAGTCCCTCCAGTTTGCAGTTATACTTGTTATGGGAACACCGTCTAGTGTCTTGTTTTGGGTCAGTCTTGGTCTTTTCGGAAGAGTGTATTTAATGACCAATCAGCCGGGCGCTCTTTGGATGTGTGTGACATCCGGCCGTGTGGGTTTTGTTTTGGAACCTACTATTTGACAGGTGAGTGTGATTTGGGTGTGGAGATGATGGCTTAAAGGATCTTTTTTGGTTGGAGCAATTTGGCCACCTAAGCACGTGCCATCCCAGGAAGAAAGGCTAGGGACACCTTACGCTCGGCAGGCTGATTGGGGACTGTCTGCCGGGTCACCTCCCCCATTACCTTGGCTTCCTCCATGTCTGCAGCAGCCGCCTTCAGGACGTTAGCCCCAGGGCCTCTGCCAGTCCTCCTGGGGACCCCATGGAGAGAGCCAGGCTGATGGGCTGCAGGTTGCCATGGCAGCAGCCATGCTTGTCCTGGGTAACCAGGCACTCATTAGTGCTGGATTTCCCCCCACTCAGAGCACAGTCTGTGCAGACGTCGGGCAAGGAAAGACTCCTTGGCCAACAGAGGCAGGCATTTGGGTCATGATTTCGGAATGGCAATGTGTGCGAGCTCCCCATTGTCCCTGGATGGCTCTCATTCTCCATGTGGAACCACTGGGGTGAAGAAAGGTACTCAGGGTCGCCACTGGCAGGCTGGCTGGCCTGACAGCTGTTGCGGGGGATGAGAAGATTCCCTGGAGAAAGAAGTCCAGCTGGCCTATGGCACGAGACCTCCCCTGGTCTGTGCTGAATTATGGGCCGATATCATAGTGCCCAAGCATCACGCGAGGGCTCTCCAGGGGCCTGTGGGGCAGGGACAAACTCCTTGGCACTTCTGATCTCAGGTGGCCAGACTGGGGACACAGTGCAGACTCAGCTAAGACTGGTGGTGGACAAGTAAGTGGAAAGACACAGGACTAGTCCCGACAACAGGTTCCTGGCTGCTGCTCAGGGATGGCATGGACACTCAGAAGAAAGAGCCTGGAAAATAACTCTTAGTGGTGAGCTGGGGGAGGAAATTCAGAAAGAGGAGCCGGCTACAAGGCTTGGATGATAACCTGCGGTGACCTACAAGCTGTGTGGCACCTGGGGACATCATCAGTTGTGTCTCCAAGTGCTGCAATGCAGAGTTCCTTGCAAATAAAGGGAAGACATGGCTTTGCTGTCCTCATTTGGTGGCTCTGTCAGAGGAAAGGGAGGGGATGTAGCGTTTCTTGGCCAGGGTGGCATGCGGTTTGGCTGTGGGGTGGGTTTGCAGAGATCAAGCCCCCATACTTACAAAGAGGGAACAGGGTCAGGTGACCTAGGGAGAGGGCTGGGACTGCCCGAAGAACCGGCTGAGTTTGTGCTCAGGGCATCATGGGACCAAACTGTGGCGATTCCCGGAAGTCCAAGAACCAGATATGCGGAGGGGAAAAGCATGACAACAATCACCGTGGAAAAAGAACTTGTTTGGACTCCCTTACACTTACTCTGTTTACACGTCAGTGTTGTTTGATTTTAACTTACACATGGGTGGGGCACCCCGGAGCACAGGGGCTTCAAAAGGTGTGCTTTCCTTCTTCTATGGGGGGTCATCATCCCTGACCCCGGTGGTTGCTCTGTGGAGGCGAGAGTGCTGACCAAGGTGACCTTGGAAGACACAGGGTACCCAGAAGACATTGCTGGGGGTCATTGTCCCGATGGGCAGGAACCAGACCTGGAAGGGGCGGCTCTCCCAGAAGGGGGCGTGGCCAAGGCTTCTGGACTACCCAGGGCTGAGCCAGGGGAGGGTATTGGCCCTGCCGCCTCCTGCGGGCAGCAGTGCTGAGAGATGGCAGCAGAACGGCACTTGCTGTGGCAGAACCTGTGGACAGGGCTCCTTCCACTTCTCTAAGAGTGCTGGCCCCCGACCCAGAGGTTCTGGTCATGCACGGCTGAGGGGCGCCCAGCTCTCTGGTTCCAGCTGATTCAGCTCTGCCAGCCATGTGCCGTGGGGAGACAGCCAATGCTGACATGCTCCATAGGCAGTCAGCCTGCCCTGGGGTCTTGTAGCCAGTGAGGTCTGACCTTAGACTGCTGGGCTGTCTCTCTCCTTTGGGTGGATGTTTTATGATTTCTATCAGGTTTTTAGAAATGATGATAAATTGCACATGTATTTCACTAGTGCCTGACATTCACATGGCCTGATAAAAACAACCCTTTATATGCTTATAAAGATGGGCTGGTTGATATCACAGTATCCACGATCAGTGTTAACGCCAATTTCATTTGTGGGAACATTTCATTCTCTGAAATGAAGATTTGTTGCCTATGTGGTCACAACTCTCTGGCCAACCACAGAGCACATTAGGATCCTACAGGGCGGGGCTAGTAGTGTCTAAAAATAAGGCTGTAAGTCCCATTTTCATTGGTGGTAAGTCTCCATCACCTAGTCAGGTGGAGGGCCACAGCGAATTAATCTTCTGTGTCTTTAAGTGCTCTGCTGTGCCTTCCCCAGAGCGCGGCCATGTGGATTAGGTGGGTGCCGGAAGCTTTCTTTCACCAAGGCCATGAGGCTGAGTACAAGGTTGACTCCTTTTGCACGTCTTTATGTTGTATGGTGCTGCACTTTGAGATTTCCCCTCCTCCTTGGTTGTGACGCTGTTCGGTGCTATTGCAAGGTTGCTGAGTGCCCCACGAGGCAGGTCTCAGTACCTACTTAGTTTTAGACACAGGACCAAACTCGTCTCAATTTCCGTCTTTATCCGTGGGCAGGACAACATCACTCTGATTTGTTACAGTTTCTTCTCTCTTACGCAATTTCCAGGAAAGCGCTCGGAAGAAAACTGGATGTATTTTTCAATAGAACTAGAGGTGAAAAACTGAGCTTGGTTGACCTCTCTGGCTTTGGAAACGCTGTCTTAGAACAT
Source organism: Macrotus californicus (assembly GCA_007922815.1). Taxonomy (NCBI): domain Eukaryota; kingdom Metazoa; phylum Chordata; class Mammalia; order Chiroptera; family Phyllostomidae; genus Macrotus; species Macrotus californicus. Next base: position 20,852 of record VMDR010006111.1, read on the forward strand.
GAGTGAGTTCACCTTAGCGACACTAAAGAATGCCATTTAACCTTGACTTATCTCAGAACCCCATCGTCTGCGTTTCTTCCAACCAACGTTTCTGTAATTACCAATTCTTTCTGCTTCAGCCTCAGAAAGCAGCAGAGAACCCAGTAATAATCCTTTACTTCCCCTGCTTCTCCCTCAGTTCTTTTCAAAGATCCTGCTGGTTTTCCAAGAGAAGCATTCGATTCTTTATCTGCACATTAAACTTTTAGCTGAGCTACCGGAGGGAGCCAGATCTAGTACAATTAACCCTGAGCAGTAGCTCAGGGTTCATCTCAGCACGTGGATCGCCTGCAGGCTGGCGGAGACTAGCAGGGAGATGCAGAGACAGCTCAGGAGACTGTTCGGCCCACCGGCCAGAGAGCAAAAGAGAGAAGGCTTGTGCGGGAGAAGAGCTGGGTGGTCGTGCCATAGCAAGTCCTGCTCGCCCGCTGAGCAGCGTGTGGTGGCCCAGCTGCACAGGCACATGCCAGTGGGGGTGCCAGCGAAGCTCTCACTCAGCCCCTGGCCTGGGAACTCCCATGACTTTATTGCTCAGTGATAAGTCCTTTTACCACGTCACTTTCTGAGCCAGCCCTGAACCCTGGAGGGCCGTCTCCTCTCTCCACCACTCTGGGGCGATGGCTCTGAAAAGGGAGACGTCTCTCTCTGAGACCCGACTATATGACGGGACGCTCAGGGTCCTGTGAAGCGGTTGTCCCTCTTACCAGGGATGTGCCATTTTTTTCTTTGAACAGATGTTTGAGTGACTGTAATAGATTTATACTGGAAAAGAATGTCATTGTTCTAAGTTGTGCAGGAATCTCTTAATACTAAAGCGTGATAGTTAACAATGAATAGTATTTATGGTGCTAGCAGTGTTTAACAGTACATACAGTACAGGAGTCAGCAGACTTTCCCTCCACAGGTCCAGATGGTGAATATTTCAGCCTCTGGCTGTGTGCTCCCTTTTCAAAGCCAACCCCCCCTCCCCCGCCCCCGAGTAGTGTCTGAGCAATAACAACAAATAGGTGTGCCCATGTTCCAATAAAACTTTATTTATGGACACTGATTTTGGAATTTCATATAATTTTCACATGTCACAAAATATTCTCCTTTTGTTTTATCTCCACCCCCTCCCCCCCAATTTAAAAATGTAAAATCATTCCTAGCTGGCAAGGGTTCCAAATGCAGGCAGTGGGCCGGGTTGTGTGAGCGGATTTGGTTTGCTGACGACCCTTTTGGAAGTAAAAGGAGCCCAAAGCGTAAGCTTCCACCCCTGGGTTTGCGGCCAGGCCTGGGGACTGTGGGGAAGTTACCCAATCTGCCCAAACCCTCGATTTCCATTTATAAAATGTAAATTCTGATTCTCGAGCTCTCCTGGCGGATTAGAATTAAGTGAAATAATTCGGACCAGTGCTCCGAGTGCTTCAGATGCCGCACACAGTGGGGCTTGATATTGTTCTGTTGTTATCATACCTACTGTGCTTCGTCAGCATTGCAGAGCAGCCTGAGGGAGTTCGGACCTGCAGGTGACATTGCTGCATCCGAAGCTCTCCAAGACACTGTGGGGGCAGAAGTATTAGGGAAAGATGTGTTTTGCTCCATTTTAAGTTAAAGGATAACATTTCCTTAACTACAGGTTGGCCGCAAAGTCTTGAAACAAGGTAATATTGTTATCAGTGAATCATCTGTGATGTGTGTGCTGCCCACATAACCGTCCCCTGAAAGGAACTGGTGGAAGACAATGTGTGTTGCGCACGCAGGATATTTAACTTTCAACTACCCTTTGGCTGCTCTGAATCACAGAGTACCGCCCGAGCCGAGGAAGGAAAGCCTGAAAAACAGTCCGACCAATGGCAAGCTGTCTTGAAAAGGACTACGAATATTGAAAGTTTCTAAAAAAAAATCTCAAACCACTCAGCTAATCAAATGATTTCACATTCTATCGGTGAGTTCAAGTAGTTTTCTGGTAGCATTTTTACGGTCTTTTTCTCTAACAGCTCCCACCTTCATAAACAGCTTCGAGCACCCCTAAGATCCCGGCCTAAATGTAAGTACAGAAGCAAAGGGGAAAAAATAAGGAGCCTGAGATGTGAGGAAACGCAGGGAGAGCATGCGCAAGGACATTGCTTTGGAGATTTCAACATTTAGGCTTTCTATTAGATCAGAAATAATTTTTTCATTAGAATGTAATGAAACATAAACATTTTAGAGCCCTAGTTTGGTTAAACCTGGAAGAGAAAATTGTGCTTAAGAAATAGGTTGGCATTTTTAGAGACAGCTGGACTTCTGTTAGGGAACAACAGTTACTGAACGAAGTGACTCGATCTGGAACTGGAGGACAAGGGAAAGAGAGTAAGAGAGGGACCGACGGAGGGAAGGAGCGGGCACGGCGCTCCTTCCCGTGGGCACAGAGCGGCTGGCCTGGCCGGGCTGGAATGCCTCGTTTCCCAGGGATAGCAAAGCAATGACCTCACATTACTGTGGATGTGTCACTCACCCAGGGGGACAGCAGAGACATAAACAATTGTATTAATTACATAAAGTGGGCTATAAGTAGGCAGGCACTGCTCCAGTTGGCGAGCATGTTGGGTGGGTGGAAGCGGGAATCTGAGGGTCTCAGCCGCTCTTGGGGTCATGCTTCGAGCTGAATCTGCCCTTTTCTCCAGATTGGGGTCACCTGAAGCAAACTGTAACCCTTTAGTTCAAAGTGCGTATCTTGTGAGTCCGCCGTGGTTTTATGGAAAAGAGGCTCCAGCACGCCAACCGAACAGACCAGGATATCGAGGGGAGAGCGATCCTCTGTCGTTATGGGTCGCATGAAACCCACTGTTGCATGGAAGTAGGCTTATTTATTTTCATAGCGCTCGGTTTGCTAACAAAGTGAGCGGATGGGGACTGGACGTGGAACATGGGGACTGGAGATCGTGGGGTTCATCTTCGCCGAGCTGTCTTAATGGAAAACGCCATTCAATACTTGCTGCTTAGAAAATTCAGCCTTAAGGAGCTTTCAATTCCAAATGTTAACAGTTGACACAAAATACACCGTTAAACTGTGTTACCAATAATCGTAGAAAAATAGACGTTTGATCGGGACATTCTAGTAAAAGGTTCTTCTGGAACATCCTCATTTAAAGATTCAGAGGCTCACGTTACAAAAACGAGATTTGGTTCATGTCTGTCTCCACCTGCATTGACACCAAAGTCAGTGGGAGTGGGGAGGGCCTCGCCCTGGGTGCCCGTTGCTGGCACAGAACCGCATGTGCGTGACCGAGGGCTGTCAAGGCTCCCGGTTCAGTTGTTTGTGCTAACAGGCCCCACCTGCGGCTCCCCCGGACAACAGCGTGTGTTGTTCTTTAAGCCTTAGCAACAGATTGAAAAAGGCCCAGTGAGTCTTCAAGAGCTACATTAGCAGACTTTTTGCACCCCTTGCTCGATGTTGCTTTGTGCTACCATGCCAAGTCCTGCAACTCTGGCGATGCTGCAGGGTCCGTGCCCTGGGGCCGAGAGCGCCCTTTGTAAGGCTACACGGAGGTAAGGCCACTGTACCTCCCCACAGCCTGGCAGGAAGTGTAAGGGGCTCCCTCCTCCTCTTTGACTGCAACCTCCTCCTCAGAGTGTGGAACGAAGAAGTGATTCAACAGATGCTCAATGCAAAAGTGGAAGGCTGGCCAACGGGGAAGGGCGATGGCCCACGGTTTTGTGTTCTGTAAAGTCCATGCCCAGCAGCAGCTGTCCTGATGCAAAGTCTTGGAAGTGGGAGAGGAGAGATCCCCCTGTCAAATTGAGGAGCCACTTTCTTCATTGCTGTGACACGTTTCTCTGTAGACAGGGTCCCCACACTGCGGTGAAGGCCTGGGCGATCTGGTCAGGGCCAGCAGGTCAACAGGGAGGGACGGCTAGTTTGAGTGCTTTGACCTCCGTGGGGCAAAGCCTCAAACAGCACAGCTGTCGGGGCTGAAAATGAACTTGAATCCAGTCAATGGATATTTATGATGCATGACTGCGTTAGGGAACAAACAGTTTAAAATTGTAAAATTAATGTGAAAGATCTGTTACAGTGCAAAATCTCCACCTGCCCTTTTGTCTGAGATTCTCTTCCTTGCCTTTTTTCTTATGTGAAAAATTTTTAAAACTGAAATTTAGATTTTAAGTACAAAATACCTCCCTCCTTCTCTCCCACCCTGTCTTTCCTTCCTTCTCTTTTCTTTCTCTTTCTACAATTAGATTTCCAGATTAAAATGAATTAAGGCTGCAGTTTTTTGTTTTCTTTTGATTAAGAGACACTTTGGATTTGATTTCTAATCTGTGGCATACTCCTGGGAGATTTCTTAAATGGTCATCAAGACAGTTATACTAATCTTTGAATGTTGAATGAACTCTGGTCATTTCATAACCATACAAGAATGAGAATAAGAATAAATAATAATGCAAGAAGTGGGTGGACAAGCCCCCAGGGTCAGGGAGAGCGCCAGGTAAAGTCAAAGTGCATGAGGTCAATGATACGACAAGCCTTCATGGATTTGTGGCTTTCTGCCCAACCATCTTCCGCTCACTTGCCATGTCCTGTTGTAATAGTCTGCAGTTCCTCGTGATTACAGAGTGGAATAGCTAGAGAATCAACGGTTTTGTAGAAGAGTTTCCCTAACTCTTGCACCACAAAGGGCAAGTGCTCATGTGAAAAGCATCTGGGGACATGCCAGAGAATGTCCTCCTGAAATTCTCCCCCAGGCTAGTCAGCGAGGCCTGTGGTGTGTTTAAAAAAGAGACCTCAGTTTGTAAACATTTTACAGTATTTCAGTGTATTGGTGGTGGGTTTTGCCATCTACTGGACCTCCCAACATCCCCTAGACCTATGGCTTATTAGATTCAATGAAAGGATCAGAGAGAGAACAGTGAGGTACCCGAACGGGCGGCCAGTCTGGGACACAGAACAAAGGCCATGCACTAAAGAGCCAGCAGTCAACGGGACCAAAGAAATTCAGAAAACAAAGACACCAGAACAGAAATGCCTACTGCACATTGAGAATTGTTTTTCTTTTTCTTTTCTTTTTTTTTTTTACATCTTATTCCTAAAGTGATATATCTAAACCTACATTAATTATATATCTATGTACAGTATTTAGAAGTTGTGTTCTACAGTACTTTTGTACATGCTGGGTGTTAGTACTAACGGCAACAGAAAATAACCACATAAGGCAGATATATGTACAGTGTTTTGCCTGGGTCCTACCCCACAGTGGGCGCCTGGGGCAGCACCTCAACCTGGAGATGGGACGTGTCGGGGTCTGTGCTCTCTGTCTTACTACACAGATGGGGAGGATTGGAGACCTGACATGTGTCCCAGGTCAAGTCTTTGACCCGCTCCTCTGAGTGACCTGCTATGGCACGGCACTTGCAGGTGAGTGGCTTCAGTCTCTAGGAGGTGGGCGTGTGGCGTTTCGGGCAGAGACAGGCAACTTCACCGCCTCCGTGTCTGCCTCGTCAATCTGAGTAACTGAGACAGGGCAGGTAGATATTTTACACCTTGAAGATTTGTTTTCTGATAATGCCAAAATGAAATGTAAATAAAGAATGAAGTAAGAGAGACAGAAAAGCAAGAGGATGAGAGACAAGGACAGGCTGTGGGGGACAGGAGAGGGAGTAGCCCGGCCAGGGGGCTACACTTTGGACTCGCTCTCTAGGTTGGCCACGTCACCATTCCTTTCCGTTTGCTCCTCGAGGTTCTTTTCTTCCTCTTCGGTCTCCAGTTCTGCGTGTTGGTTGAGTTTGCTGGACACAGACCAGCTGAGGGGCAGCTCTGCCCTGCTGGCCAGCTCGGCCAGCTCTTTGGCACTGAGGGAGGGAGTGCTGGTCTCGTAGGTCTCGTGGAAGCTGTTGTAGTCAACTTCGTAGAACCCGTCCTCCAGCGTCAGGACCGGCGTGAACCGGTAGCCCCACAGGATCTCACTGGTGATGTAGGAGCTGCGAGCTTGGCACGTCATCCCTGCAGGGAGAAGAGCGGAGGCTTTAGTGTGTGTGTGAGTGGGCTCTCCATCCCCACGGGCCCTCACGGGCTGGGCGGGGTGGCTGCCGGCAGCTCTTCCGACAGTGACCTGCACGGGGCGGCAGGACAAGGGGGGTGTCGTCCATGGTGCAGACATGTGCTAACATGTATGAGAGTGTGTGGTGGAGACTCCAGACCTCCCCGTGCGGTTCAGGGGAGCCGTGTGAGTTCTGGGTCCCGCCGGGCCACGCACAAACACACAAGACACAGGTACACGTGCCCAGACGCGCACTCCTGTGCTTGTGTCCTGTCCACTCTGCTCTGGGAGAGCCCCGAGGCCATGACTCTGACCTCCCCCTGCTTTGCCCAAGTCCTCCCGGGACTGGAGTGCTCCCGTCACAGACTTGGATGAAATTTGCTCACGGAACTGCATCTCAGATGCCCTGTGGCTGGAAGCCAAGTGCCACTGTTACCCTCCCAGCGCCACGCCATGCAGGCCACAACTGTGGCCCCCACAGGAGGCTGAAGGGGATGTGCCCCATTTCACTGTGCAGCAGTGCAGTGCTCTGAAGGTACCCCCCTCTCTTCTTAAACATAAAGAGTCTTTTCCTAGTTGTGCGCAGAAATGCCACATGAGCACCTGGTGGCCAGGAGTCAGGAGCAGCTTCTTGGATGAAGTGACAGAATGAGGGAAACCTCACCGCTCCCCTTAGCAAAGAAAACGAGGCAATAGGCTTGGTGTAAAGCACGGGGGATGCAGTGGGTGCGCTTTCCCCTGAAATCTCTCATAAAACTTCTTGGGACATGGAGGTGTCCAGAGTCACTCGGTCCTTCCTTGAGGGCTGGCTCCCCTGTAAGAGGGGGAGGTCCAGTTCCTAGGGCTCATGCTTCTCTTAGGCACCCATGAAAAACTTTAATATCTTTTAAAATCAGAAGTAAATAATAAACTTTTAGGTAGAAAAATGTTAACATACTCATCTATACTAATACAGTTGTCAAACGTAATGTAATCCACATTGTTTGGTGGATCAGACAACCTACCAAGGTGAAGGTACCCAGGACTCACGGAAGTTTCCTTCACGCCTGGGTTCATGTGTCCAGTGCTGGACACAGGTGAAGCGGGAGAAGGGGGCCGTGTGGGTGAATGCCCAGGAGCATTGAAACTGCAGGTGTCCCCGCAGCAGTGTGCTGGCTCCTCGGGCTGGAGGAAGACACTGGGTACCAGGGACCCAGGTGATGGATGCGGCCCGCACTCCTGATCCCAGACTGATCGCCACCTTCTCAGTGCTTCCCTCTGAAGTGGGCCTGGCAGGGCCCCCAGCCTCGCCTTCGTGTCTCAGAGTCCCCCTCCTGCGTTTCCCACTCTCGGTCCGTGTCTGGGAGGGACGTAGGGATAGGGGGAACGAGGTGATGGCCGGGACATCTGGGCTCAGAATGAGGCACAAACAGGAAGTCACAAAGGCGATAAAATAAATTTATGGCTTTTTTTTGTAAAAGAACTCCATGTTGATGGTAAAGTGACTAGAAAATTGAGATGGGCAAATAAAATCCACCGAGACTTTCACTTCTGGCTGAATAAATAACCAATAGAACTAGAAAAAAAAAATTGCAGTGATTAAAGTTAAAATCTAAATGGATATGTAAGGTCAGCAGGGAACTGGCTGAAGAGAGTCAGAAGTCTGGGGTAGGGTTGGGAGGAAGGACCAGCACGGAGGCCTCGAGCTGGTCCTGACTGCAGCAGTTCGTACTCAGATATTCTGATGCGGACTTCCAGAAGGTGGGGAAGGGGGTTGGTGGCGGGGGGTGGGCTTAGGTCCCCTAATAACTGAGGGTTCCTGGTGACTGACATCCAGCCCAGGGCCTGGGGCCTTCAGAATGTGTGGTGGGGGAGGGCAGGAGAGGGGAGTAGAGGGAGGGCTCATGTTGTTTTGGCCTGAGCCACCTTTGTCACCCTGGTTTCTCTCAGCGTTCCTGTGGCATGTGTGGAACCCTTGGGGACCCCATGGACATTGGGGTTTTGCTGACCACCAGTGTGGCAGGGCTGGAGGGTGGATGGGGCACACACACACACACACACACACACACACACGCACACGCACACAAGGTGCATCTGCACCCGTGATAGCAGGAAGTAGCACCTGGGCTCAGCGTGGCATGTCTGTGCCCTCCCTGAATGACATGGCCCTGCCCACAGCCCCTTCACCTCACCCCTGCATTTCAGGGGGCAAGCTCACTCCTGGAGGCCAGCATCTCTACTCTTCCAGGGTCCCTCCGTGGTGTGTCCACAGTCCCGGGGTCTTGACTAGCTCCTTTCTAGAAGACACATGCCTGGTTTGCACCTGCCACCTTCAGACCCCTTGTGACCACTGGTGGTGTGACTCAGTGGCCCCATGGGGTCACTTCTCTCCGCTGGGCCCTTCTCTGGGCGTTGTCATGGTGCTTGTGCTCCCTTCGGGCCCAGAGAGGAGGCCCGGGGAGTACTGGGGATGGCCCTGCCCTGCTGGAAGGTCAAGGGGAACAGTGAGAGGCACTTCTGTGGTTAAGGAGGCAGATGGCGCTCCTGCTCTGGTGCCCACCCCCCCTTCCTCCACAGGGTGAGGGCTCTGAAGCCTCCACTCACCCCCTCTGTACCCCGCACCAGTCCCCACTTGTCTGGGACCTGGAAGTTCCCAGAGCAAATGGCCCTGAAGTGGCTCCCAAGGCCTGCGCAGCCTCGAGTCGCAGAGTTGATGGTGTGGAGCTGTGGGGGACCTGGGTGTACCTGCGGAGGTGAACACACATGCCCCAGGGACCCCCACTGGCTGGTAAGCGATGGGATAAGAAAGAGTTGTGCGTCCTGAGGGCTCCCTGGGTGCTCCTGCTCTGCCCCGCGAACCCTGGGGGTAGGCGGGGAAGCGCCTCTGAGATGGGGGGACCTGCCCCCTGTCCCCAAGGAGTAGCAGCAGGGGAGAACAGAGTGCCCTCTTCCTCTTCCTTTAAAGGGACCCGCCCTCAGGGCTGGGGTCTGTTGGGGTGACTATAATGAACTGGGGGGGACCCCTGATTTTCTGCATTTGGTAAAAATCTCCTTTGGTTTTGCCCTGTCATTTCTGGTGGAAAGACAGTTAAAGGACGTGGCTGTTTTTCTGAAGTGACCATCTGGGCCACCACCTGGTCAGCAAGGCCCCTGCACCATGGAAAGCAGCTTCCGGGGAGACGGCCTTGAAACCTGGGTCCGATGACAGAGTCTTTCCCGAGGTTGTTTTGCAGGCAGGTGAAGAGCTGGCTGGGGATTTGAACTTAGATCTGGTGGCCACCCACATCCATCACACCCTGCGGTACTAGACTGACTCATTTTTGAGACTCATTTTTCTAACTTGGGTGTTTTCACTTAAAAGGAGGCTCTGTCCCTGTGAATATTCAGGTTGCTCCATTATCCCCGGAGCTGACTTGCCGTGGACGGGAGGGGCCGGAGGGCAGAGCTGGCTACAGGACAGGCCCCGTGAACTGATTTCGCACCAGTCCCAGCGTGACCGAGACACTCAGTTTAGGGATTAAGTGAAAAATGTAAGTGAGATCAGAGCATCGCCAGCATATGGCAGGAACGCGCAGCGAATTAAATGGGGAGCCAGAGCGTGTGGTCCCCGAGGACAAGCGTGACATTGCAGTTTAGTTCGGATGAGAAAAGCAAGAGCTCCTGGAAACGCCTTCACACGCGTGCGGGTCTCCTTCGAGTTTCTGCGGCTGCGCGGCTGCTTGAAATCAGTCCTAAGTATCTGCAGAGGGGAGCGTTGGAGGAGAGCTTTTCATGTGCTGAAATGTGCAGCAGGCGGCAGAAGTGACGCTGGTGTGTGACTTCCCGATGGTGTGCAAAGCCCTGCAGAAGCGGGTGGTGGTGACAGAGAGATTCTCTCTTGCTTGTCTGCAGAATGGATGGAAAGAGAAAATGCACCCTGATACTGTGCTCATTCATAGGGACCCCCAGGTGATGTGGACCCCAGAGGCAGGACAGATGGGAAGGGAAGCGATGCTGAGGTCAAAAACTTCTCTGTGGCAAAGAATCCTGTCTCATCGGGGCTGGAAGGGACTTTGGAGGCCACCCCCATACTCCTCCTGTTACAGGTTCATTGAGACCCCCCAGTCCCCGGGCTGGTCCTGGTTCCATTCTGCCCCCAAAGCGTTAAGTATCTGTCCAGGAATGCTGGCACCCACACTTCAAATACAAAACACCTTGTTCTCACTCCCCAAATGAGTAATTTGTGCTCTGTGTTTGCATTAGCCGGAAGCCAAGCTGTGAATACTCCCAACCCCTTTTTCAAACGAGATGTGTTTCCCCGGAGCTGCCCCGCCTCAGACACGTTATGGCTTTGTAAGGGCTTAACTTGGTCGGAAGTGACTGTACCACCGTTCTGAGTCCCTGCTGGAGCTCAGAGGAGAGTTCTGGGCAGTGCCTGGCACTGTTTTTGTCCAGCTTCTGTGCAGATGGCAGCACGAGAGGAGCACCCAGTTCTGCAAGCAGAATGCGTGTGACTGTGAGGTGGCCTCCCTGACCGTGAACTCGGCACCACGTAAGTCACACATGTGACACGTAAGTCACCACGTAAGTCACACATGTGACATCCCGGACTCAGGAATCTCACTGACAATGGGGCCCTTGTTCCAAGTGGGGTGGGGGGCAGTGGCCACCCCCTCGCACAGGATGTGTGTGCTATGTGGCCCCGAGTGCTGACGATGTGACACACAGTTCTGGGGAGAAGAGGTAGGTCTGAATGTGGCTGAGAAGATGGGAATGGAGACAGGGGAGCTTGAAGAAGAGAAAGGCAGGAACAAAAGAGGGGAAGAGCAGAGAAAGGACTGGAAGCAAAGCCACCCAGAGGGGCGGGGACCTTGTGCTGACCACTGGTGCAGGGACCTGCCCAGAGGGCGCAGTGAACAGCGTCCTCTGGCTCACCCAGTGACTGGACACACGCTGGAGACGTGGGGCCTGTCACAGCTGTGCCGCTTCCTCAAGTTTGCCGCGTCAGGCGCCGTCCTGCGTACTCCTACGTACTCCCAGCTTCTCCCGGCCTCCCCGACGGGCCGTGACTCAAAGCCTCTTGTAAAACCACCAGAGTGCTCCTGTTTCTGGCAATAGAGTTGTGCGGAGGACCCAGAAAAATGTCTACTCTGAAACATCTAAAATGCTGGGAGCACGACAGAAATGCAGGTCCCCCCGGTACAGGAAGGAGGTGGGAAGGGAGGGAGCGGGTCTCCCCATTTGCTCTCAGTGTTATTTCTGCCCTGGGGTTTCCTTCAGTGATTACAGCACACTCCAGCCACGTGACGGCTATGTCCCTTCCAGCCAGGGCCCACGGGGACAGTGAAGAAGCAGACCGGTCTGGAGAAGGGGCCAGGAAGAAGCAGTGGTCCCTGCACGAGCCCGGGGACGGGCTGCGGAGCTTGAGGCACCTGTTCTGCCTTCTACCTCACCTGTCCAACACCGACCTGCCCCCCTCTGCTGCCTGCTGTCCACACGTGGGGTGACCCCAGCCTCCACGCCACCTGCATTCAGCCCCAGGTTTTGGACTGAGTGTCCCCCTACGCTGGGGGAACCCCTCTGTCCCAGGCAAACCAGGACACAGGCCATTCTGGCCCACATGTCAGCCAGGTGACCCTTTTAAATGAGCATCACCTCTTAGCACACAGTGCTCCACCCCTCCATGTCCCCCCTCTCAGAGCACGAGCCCCGGTCCTTAGAGAGGTCTGGGGAGCCTCAGGTCAGCCTGCCAGGTGGTCTCGGGGGCTCAGCAGGTGGGCTTGGTGCTGCCATGAGCCCTGGGCCCAGTGGACACCCCTTGTACCACTTTCTAAGTGTGTCCCTCGGACTGAGCTCTCGAGCCCGGATGGACCATGTTCTGTGTCTGACAATAGGTGGCGCCCAGTCAGTGTTTGAGCTTGTGGCCAGGGCAGCTCCCAGAGCCCTTTCCTTTCATCTGGGCTTCCAGAGGTGGTAGCTGTACTTCGGGGATACAAACACCACACTGAGTACACCTCGGAAAGGAAGGTGAAAAGTTGGGGCTGTTTTTCAGCGAGGGACCTTACTGCTTTAACCACTGTGTGGCCTGGTGCGCCCAGTGGCTCCGCTCCGGCGGGCTATGTGGCCGATGCACCACGAGGTGGCGCTCGCGCTCGCCTGGCTGCTTTCTGGCCACTGCTGACCGTGCTACGCGGGGCAGGAGCTCCGGCTGTCACCGCAGGATGTCATCGCAGACACCTAGAGGGAAGCAACTGTAGCCGGGCACTTCGAGCTGCCTCTCGGGTCCTGGGGTCCCCGCATCTCTGTGAGGGGCAGCTCCTCGATCTTTCCTGGGACCCAGGATTCGGGAGGGGAGGCTGCCTTAGGCTGTGGGTACCTCCTCTCTGCCCCAACCTGAGCACAGTCTTGACCCACAAGGAGAAGGTGTGTGATCAGAGCAGACATCTCAATGGGCTGGCTCTGGAGGCCTTTGCTTCTCTTGGGAGCAATTTCAGCCCAGCGAACAGACATCCTTGCACTGGGGAAAGAGAATTTGGGGGTTTGTCCCTAGATGGTCTGTTGCTGTGTTACCCTGATCCCCAAATTTCTGTCGCTAGAGTCATCTTTAGGGCAAATGTGCCGAGTCCCTGTGTCTGTGGGAAGCTGGAGCATCTGTCAGGTGTTCCACCTGGAGTGTGGCTGTCCACCCTCAGTGTGGTCGGTCCCCGGGCCAGCAGGAGCAGCAGCCCTGGCACTGGCTGGACACGTAGAACCCAGACCTCCAAAGTTGGAGGCTGCATCCCCATGGGGGCTGTGGGCACCTGATGACTGGACATGCACTGGCAGGGGTCCCGCAGTCGGAGGGCAGTGAGCAAGGCTGGTGGGGCTCACAGCCGGGGGAACTGACTGCTGGGTCAGCTGCTGAGAGGAGCTGCTGAGGGGCCTTCCTCCAGGAGACGGCCCTGTCCTGGGTCAGGTGTGTGTGCTGTGACCTCAGGGAGCAGGTGGTCAGGAGGCAGGGTGGGCACTAAGCTCCTGAGGGCAGGCCCTGTGGTTTGCTCACCGTTGTGCCTGGATACCAGCCTGTAGCAGGTACCCGGTGCATTGTGTGGAATGAAGCGTGACCACCAACAGAGTGCCCTGTGGAAGGCACAGTGGGAGCACCAGGAACATGTGTTCACTGTGCTGGGCCACTGGGGTCCGCCTGGGGCACCGGCATGTCGGTGCAGGGGCTGAATGAATGAATGAGGGGAAAGCAGGGAGGTGGACATCCCTCCAGAGCAATGGTTTTCGGTGGGGCAACTCTGCCTGCTGTGACAGGGCCCAGGTCTGAAGATACTTTTGATTGTCACAGCTGGGGGAGGGGTGGGTGTGGAGGCCAGGGGTGCTGCAGAACACCCTGAGATGCACAGGACGGCCGCACCGCAAAGACGCCCCATGCTTGCGGTGCCAGGGTGAAGGAGCTGGGAAAGAAAGCAGTGTGCCTCTGGCCAGTGTTGTGGGAGATTTCTGGTCTCATGTGGCTCTGCCTCCCCTTCATGACCTCCACTGTGCCCAGTGCTGGGACCTGAGACCTCATAGGAGCATCTGTAGTTCTGGTCCCAGTTGACTGTGGGGACAGGCTGATATTGTGCATGGGAGCTCTAACTGTCCCATGGCAGAGATCCATAATTGGTTCAAGTCCCGCCTCCCAGACACCAAGATGTGGGCAGTCCCCACTGCCCTGCTGGCCTTGGACTGTTGCCTGTGACTGCAGGACCCATCCTTCCGGTGGCCTAAGGCAAGCTCCCACCTGCCGCAGCGTGGCAGCCTGGTGCTGGGGTGGGAGAGGGCTCTGGTAAACACAGCTCGGAGACAATAGCTTTTCCATGGCAACAGCTCAGAGCTGGGAGAGCAGCTCCTGCCCACCCCATCCTGCTGCGCACTGGGCATGTGCAGTCTTCCGTGTCCCACCCAGAGAGCAAGTTGGCCAAGAGAGTTCAATTCCAATCCTTTTGGGGAAAATCAGTGAAAACCATCTCAAACAGCCCTACTTTGCTCAAGAGAACCAAGTCCTCGGGGCTGCAAACACACCAGCGCCTTTTCCTCTCTCCCAACCCCGCCGTCCTTTCTCTTCCCCTTTGTTGTCGTATTAAAAATCGACGCTTTGTTTTTCATGGCGTTTTATCCGGATTAGGCTATTTTCCACAACATTTTTCCTTAGTAAATTTCTCTAGACTATATAGTTAATCTTATTTTTATTTGACTGTTGAAAGCTCCCTGAGATCAGAGGCTGTGTCTCTTCACCTATCCATCTATCCACCCACCTACCCATATACCAACCCACCCAACTATTCATCCACCCAACCATCATCCATCTGCCTATCCATCCACCGAACCATTCATCCAGCCATCGTCCATTCATTTATCCGTCCACTCATCCACCATCCACCCAGCTGATCCTGAACCTGTCCACCTACTCACCCATCCATGCGCTCATTCATCGGTCCAGTCAGCAACGCATCCATCTACCTGTCCATCCATCTACTCATCAGCAACCATTTGGAGTGCCTGCTGTCTGCTCAGCCCGCAGGTCTTACTCTCACAGAAAGATCCTTCTAATGGAGGCTAGACATCCCCAATATGAAGTGCTAAATGCAACTTGACTGGTATGTACAAAGTCCTGTGGGGCCAAAGAGAAGCTGCTGGCTAACTTAGGGGCAGTCAGGAAGATCTCAAAGAGGAGGGGGCTTATCAGAAGAACCTCGGAGGACAAGTGCAGGGCCGTGGGACCAGCATTTGTCTCGAGGAGTAGCGAGTGGGTGGTTTATGGGGACTGGGACATGGGTCGCCGAAGTGAAGGTGGGAGCAGGGGATGCTGCTGCCCAGGTACGTTAGGTCTGTGTTGTGGCGGACCTTCCCTGACACACCAGGGAGTGTGCATTGGCTCTTGTCAACAACTGGGGGGGGGGCTGCTGAATATCTGAGGGGTGAATGATGTGATCAGCATTGTGTTTCTTTCAGATAAATACCCCTGGGGGTAGGAATAGTAGGCTGGGAACTGTGGCTTCTCCACAGCAAAACCAGGGAGAGGTGGGGACGCTCTCCTAAGTGGTTTGGGATCTCCAGGAGGGTTAGAACCCTCTGTCGGGGGCAATTCCCAGCAACACTCAGATAGCCCCATGATAAGGGGGGCGTTGGGCCTGGAGGGAGCACGAGTGACACGGGCTCCAGAGTTCTGCGCACGTGGCCAAGAGAACTATGTTGTCCAGCAAACTCGGGACATGACCACGGTGATGAAGCAAGTGGCCTTCGGAGCCAGGCTGACTGGCCCAGACCGCAGCTCCTCCATGTCTGTGCTTTGATGTCCCGGTGTGGGCTGGACTTAGTAACTTAAGGTGAGGAGTAAGTAAGAGCAGACACACCGTGTGACTCAGAGATGAAGTCATTAAAGGCACTGTGGCTTCCTCTCTCTATTTCTTGGATCACTTGCTCTGGGGAAAATGACCTGCCATCTTGTGAGGATGCTCAAGCAGCACATAAGGGGCCCACATGGCAAGGCACTGAGGCCTCTGGCTGACAGCCGCATGAGAGAGCTACGTTGGAAGTGGACCCTCCAGCCCCAGTCCAGCCCCGGCCTTCAGATGCCCACAGCCCTGGCTGCATCGGCTACCTCGTGAGAGACCCTGACCCAGAACCACCCAGCTCAGCAGCTCCTGATTCCTGACCTGAGACAAGACACATGTTTGTTGTTCTCGGCCACTAGGATGTGTAACAGTGGATAATGAACACCGAAGCCATGTGCCCTTAGACCAGTCATTAAATGTCCCATGCCGCTTGTCACCCATGCAGTTGGGGTGATAAGAACATTGTCTGCATCTCAGAAGACTAGTAATGGCTGTGTGAGTCAACGCCTGAGAAGCCCTAAGAGCAGGGTCCAGCTGTGGTAAGGCTCGATAGTGTTAGTTTGCCCTGTTTCTAGTGGGAACTGCTCAAACCTGGGCGAAGGTGCAACAGAAGACTGGGGAAGAAGAGAGCTCTTGCTGGCTGAAGGGAGGGTGGAAATCGGCACTTGCCATAACCACGTGGCAGGCCCTGCTGCTCCAAACTCAGCTCGGGGGTGGCTGTTCACGGGTCCAGGAGGGCAGGAGTGAGGAACTGACCTGCCCCTGGGGTGGGAGGACGTTCTGTGCCCCGGGGGTGCCCAGCACTGGTTCATCTCAGGAGATTCTCATGGCCCCTTTTGTAGTGACTCACTATGTCACGCTCTTTCCAATATGTACAAAGAATCCTCTATATTAACCTTAGAAAGTTTTGTCAACACTCAATTCATTTTCAAAGCTACCAAGAGCACCTGTGAGCCCCGAGTCAGCGCTGGTTTTGTTAAAATTCTACTTGACTGTAGGCAGGTATTTGTACGTATATAAATGGCATTCAGTGAGTTGGCTTTGTTTCCCTTTGAGATAAAAGCTCAATTTGTAGATCCTGTTCCCTCTTTTTCACCTGGTTTACCTACTTGTCAGGATTATATACAAACAACAGCCGATTTATTCATTGTTGTTGACTTGTATTTTCCCGTTTGGAGGGAAGAAAGGTTATTTAGATCTCAACCCACAGAAATGCCTAAGGAAGCAAGCCCTCGTGAGGCCGAGCGGAGGGAGCTTTGTGGTCAAGAAGGAGTGACATGTGCGAAGGCAACGGGGCGCTTCTCCCCGCAGCCTGGGGGACGGGGGTGGGGGTGCTGAGGAGCCGGTGCCCAGGCGAGCCACTGGCTGCGGGAGTGTCTCAGGGGTGCCTTCGGGAAGGGCAGCTGGAGTGATGGCAGCACTGTTCCAGCTTCCCACATGTTCAGCTGCTGTGCAGGGCCCACCCACTTCCGTCCTCAGGAGGGGGCTGTTTCTCAGACTCATGCTTCCTGGGACCCTCTGGCCTAAGTCACCCCCTGTCCCTCATACCAAAGTTTTGAGACTGTGCCAACAACCAAGGATACTCAGTGCCTGAGCTACAGAACAGCTGGCCCGCCAGCCCTGGGCTGCATGTGGCTGCCGTTGAAATCTTGGGTATCCACACCGTGATGGTTCACTGGGGCCATGGGGGTGGCCAGACATTTGGTTGAGCAGCACTCTGGGTGTGTTTGAGGCTGTTGCTGGGTAAGGTTAATATTTGAACTGCTGGACTGAGTAAAGAATATTGCCCTCCCCGATGTGTGGGGCAGCATCCAACTGCTGAAGGCATGACCCGAATAGGAAGGTGAGACAGAGACAAGAGAGCGTTTGTTCCCCTGCCTGCCTTTGAGCTGTGACATTGGTCTTTTGCCCTTGGATTCGACTGAGGTGGGTACGTAAAACTATTAGCTCTCCTGGGTCTCTGGCTTGCCAACTGCAGATTTGGGGCTTCTTGGCCCCGTAAATGGGTGAGCCAATTCCTTACAATAAATCTTTCTCTCTGTTTCTATCACCTCATCTCTGTCTTCGTGTCTTGTCCCTCTGAAGAGCTCAGATTGTTGCCCTTACTGCTGAGGACCCAGCGGCCACCATATTTATTCATGACCCTTCATGAAGCTTTCCTGACCCACGAGTCTGGCATCTCACTGCTCACCGGAGGTCCTGTGTTTCTGCACAGGTCCTATCCAGGGCTCTGGGCTGAGTTCCTTGTTGGCTGTGCAGAGAGCTATGACCCTAGAGCTGACGGCAAGATTTCAAACTAACCCAAAGGAATCTGACTGTTAGATATCGAGGAGGAAAGCCGAGGTCCCCATGGCCCCAGTCAGAAAGAGCCATGCCATGGGCCGAAATGCCTCCTGCCTCTTTAGCTCTCCAGGGCTCGAGAGTTCCTAGGCCTCATCTTTCCTGGCAGTTTTAGTTTTGTTGTCAGCAACTCGAAGCTCTTCTGTAAGGGGAGGACATTTCTGAAGGTGCAGATGGGGGCGCTGTGATCTGATGAAGGGTGACCTACAAACGGCCAGCTGGTCATCCGATAACTGGCCACACCTCCCTGACGGGCCCTTTTCTTTGTCTTCTGTGGATGATTCTTGTGTTGGTTTTGGCCGGAGAAGAGAGTGACAGGTGCCTCTTGGTGAATTTTGCCCAGGATCCCGCATGTCCTAAGCCGAGTAGAAAACTGTGATTTGATTGGGAGCTCCCAACGGGTGTGCCCGCCCCTGTCGGCTTCACTTTGACCAGTGCTGAGAGCTCTCGCTTCCTCAGGGCTGTCTGCACTGTCAGGCTCTCCATAAGCCTTTTCATTCCAAGAGGAAAAGCCTTTCTCTCCATGAATGTATGTGTGGCCGGCGAATTATACCGGTGAAGTCAGTTGGCAACAACAAGGAGAGAAGGAGTGACCGAGACCAAGTTTTATGAAGGTCAAGGCTCTGGGCAGCCACCAAGGCCTGCTGAGACCCCTCCATGGAGCTGCTGTGTAGGCTGAGGTTGGGTCTGCGGTGCCTGTCTCCGCTGACCGCTGGAGGGGACGGCCACCTGCTGTTGCATTTCTTCATTAAGGGAAAGAGGTCAGGGGTGCCACATGCTGGGAACTGCCATGGGCCTGCTGCTTTACTGTCCATTGGGTCATTCACTCCACCAGCGTTATTTGTTTAGGTTGTCTCTAAATGACCACAGAACCGGTGGCTTCAAACAGCAGAGTTAGTCTCTCATCTTCTGGGGGTCAGAGTCTGAAACCACAGTGTCTGCAGGGCCCTGCTCCCTCCGAGGGCTTTGGGGAGGGTCCTTCCTGCCTCTTCCAACTTCCGGTGGCTCCCGACATTCCTTGGCTTGTGGCTGCATTACTTCAGTCTCTGCCTCCATTGTCATGCGGTATTTTCCTCCGTGTCTTCTCCTCTTCTGTCTCCTATAAGGTTACTTGTCACAGGATGTAGAGGCCACCTGGGTTATCAGGGCGGTCTCATCTCGAAACTCTTAATTATCTGCCAAGACCTTTTTCCCAACAAGGTCACACTCAGAGGTACTGAATGTGAACATATCATTTTGGGGGGCCACCCATCAACTGCCTACAG
This sequence comes from Macrotus californicus, assembly GCA_007922815.1. Lineage (NCBI taxonomy): Eukaryota > Metazoa > Chordata > Mammalia > Chiroptera > Phyllostomidae > Macrotus > Macrotus californicus. Next base: position 39,821 of record VMDR010006111.1, read on the forward strand.
ATGGGTTGGTGCCTGGGTGGGGACCAGAGTGCTCCATCTGTCCCTGCAGTCTGCGGGGAAGGTGATGCGTTTCTTGGGCTGGGGGTGGAGTGGAGAGCAGAGGCAGAGCTCCAGCGTTCACTGCCTAGCTTCCTTTGGCTGCTCTCCATCCCTGGTGTTTGGCTAGGGAAGCATTCCTGGGGAAGTACGTCTGCTGAATCACATCACCACCCTGACTGGCATCCTAATTTCTCCAGCTGTGTATTCTCGGAGGGAGGCAACCATCTACAGAACATCACCAAATACGCATCCAGAAGCGCACAGCAAGCCCCACAGAAAAAAAACCAGATCTGCAGGAAAAGATGAAGCCAAGCCTGCAAGCGTGGCTTCCCCGGTGACAGACACGGCTGCAGGCAGAAGTGTGACGTGGTGGCCGAGACACCTCCGTTCCCAGAGGGATTATCAAGATTCTTGCATTTTTAAAAACAGCATTTCAAGAGAGCAGCTTTGACCCAGTCCTTCTTCGGGGTTTCCTGTATGGTCATCTCTCTCCTTTCCCACTCCCCCTTCTCTCTGCCTGGTGGCTTCTCTATGCTTCTTTAGCATGGGTGGGTGACACTTCCCTGAGGAGGCCCCTCTGCACACTAAGGGTCAGAACATCTGTTTTCCAAGCTCAGCACATTTGTTTGTTTGCAGGAAGACAAGATAAAGCTGAAGCCTTTGGACCAACCCCAGCCACTCCCCACCAGGAAGTGAAGTGGGCAGAGTCCTGGTGTGGGGAGCTGAGTGTGGCTGGGGAGGGGGCTGCCCCTCGCTTGGGGACAGGGGCCGGGACCTGGGGTGCCACAGGGGAAGGGAGTGTCACTGAGGTAGGGGATGCGGTGAGCTGGCAGCCTGTGGTGCCACGCTGTGTGTTGGCCAGAAGCGGGGCCAAGTGCATGTGCGTTTCCCTGATGGTTGGCAGTGCGCCGTGACCTTGACTATAACACCGTGACTATGACCGTGGGGATGACTGGCAGAGAAAGGTCCTCTGCATTGCACCTTCTCCACAGGCAAGCGAATGGGTCTCCAGTCATGAATAAGAAATCATTGGATTTCCCTGTAATGGTTGTGCTAGTTTGCTAGGGCTGCCATAGCAACGTGCTCGGGCTGGGCCACTTAAACAACGACAATCCATCGCCTTGCTTTCTGGAGGCCGGAGGTCTGAGATCAAGGGGCTGGCAGTTGGTTTCTTCTGAGAGAAGCCGTTCAGGCCTCTCCCCCAGCTTCCAAGGGTTTGCTGACAATCTGTAGTGTCCCTTGGCTTCTGCTGCAACCGCCATCTCTGCCTTCTTTTTCACATGGCGTCCTCCTGGAGCATGTGTCTGCCTCCAAATTTCCCCGACGGTAAGGGCAGTTGTCACCGTGGACTAGGACCCACCCCCCCTCCAGTATGACCATCTTAACTAGTCACATCTGCAATGAGCATATTTCCAGATGATGCAAACTTCTCAGGTACTGGGGTTAGGAGTTCACCCTACAACTTTTGGGGGACACAGTTCAATAGCGACCACTGTGAGCCATTGTGCTGGCAGAGGAAGCTTAGGGGAGCGAGACCAAAACTGGACACAGTCACAGTGGCCCAAAGGTCAGGAATGTGCACTGGCTTTTGTTTCCTTTTGCTGAAGAGGGTTGGAGTGCAGAGCTGACCAGAAAAAATGGGTTACTGAGCGGACAGCGTTAGGACCGTCAGTTGGTCATTGGCCGCGCAGTGCAGCTGGCTCCTGACTGAGCCCAGCTGGACCGAAGATCGCAGTTTATAAGTTCGGCCGTGAAAGGACTACAGGAAAACATGGCAGAGTTATTTTATGTTCAATAACATAGGGGTAGGGAAAGCCTATTCTTGTAACATGAGCTATTCCTATTTTCCTAAAACATAAACATTCCAATGACATTAAACTGAACTCATGAAGGAAAATACTGATAAGTGTCACTATATCAAGTAAAAATATTCTGCAGGCAAAAGATTAGAAAAGAAACAGCTACAAGGAACAAAGAAAGCCATGAGATAAAGGACAGACTGAAAAAAATTTGTAAAGTGTATAATGGACAAAGGGCCAATTTCCTTCATACAGAGCGAGCCTTTCCAAATCGATAAGAGAAGACTAAAAATCCATTAGTGAAAACAGGCACAGCGCAGGGAAAGAAACCCCAATCCATATATTAAAGATGCTCCCCCACACTCTGAGCTGTCCACGTTCAGTGTGGGTGGGAGTGAGTTTCCGCAGCATGGCCCCTCGGGAGGGGAGAGGGGAAAGCACCTCAGCCTGCGCGGGGCAATTTGGCAGTATCTTTGAAAGCAAACTGTGCACATCCATGTTTATCCCACAAATGTCACTTCTGAGAACCTATCCTATGGGCATCAACTTCCTCCATGTGTTGCTGGTTAGAGAAAAAATGTAGGAAGCTCTAAATGTTCATCAGTAGAACGCTTTATATGATGGTCCGTCCCTAAAATAGAATATTACTTTGCAGTTTGAAAGAATATGTTAATGGGTTAATAAAGGTTTATAGTATATATTACATTAAAAAAGCCTTAACCATGGGGAAAATGTATGGTCCCGTTTGTGTAATAAATGTACATACATATTCACACGTGTGGACGCATGCTCAGACATTTCTGGAAGGTGTACAAGTGATGGATTGTCCAGGGGCGGGATGGGGAACAGAGGATGGGGCGGGGATGTGTTTTCCATGATATATTCTTTTATACTATTTGAATTTCTTACCATGTGCGAGTATTACTTTTAACGTGAAAACATTAAAGTTGTCATGAAAGAAATGAAGAACAAGAAGTTGATTCTTCTCTGGCAATGAAGAGGTTTTGCTCTGGGCTACTCTGAGAAGCTTTCCCTACTCTGAGATGCACAGTAGAGGTCAGTGGCCGGCAAAATCAAATCGCTTTAGACTGAAGCAAATAAAGGGGGATTCATCGCCCAAGTCATGCTGGCCACGCAGGTGGTGGGTTAGGTGCTGTCCTCTGGGAAGGAAAGAGCTACTATGACTTTTAAAAATATGCATTGAATCTGGTGTTTCTAGTGTGTGACCCGCACACACCCCCTCTCTTGTTAGATACTAATCAGGACACAGGTGTAGACATGGACCTTGGCGTTTGTCATAGGCCTCCAATTCCTGGGCACCCAGGTGTCCAGACACAGACTTGATAGGTAGGAGAGGGCAGAGGCATGGCCTGGGCCCAGCCCAGAGTGCAAGCCATTCCTGAAGGTGTGTGGACTTAACTCGTGAGAAATCCTCTGCCAAATGAAGGTCCCTTCTGGGGAGAGTGAGGCCCAGAGTGACGCATGGGTGGTGTGATAGCTGGTTTGTGCAGGAGCTCTGACCTCCAGGTCACGCTGTCCTCTCAATGAGCCCTGACCCCTAGGAACCTGGGAGGATGGTGGCCAGTAGAGCAGTCACTGCCTGCTGACTCTGGGGAGCCTGCACCCGAGGGTCCTAGAAGGGCAGAGTGCCAGGAGCATCCTTCTAGGACACAGGGAGGAACCCTAGGGCTGAGGGCACGGTTCACTCATGTTGGTTAAAACAATGGCCCAGGCCCTTAGAGATGCTGGGGTTAGAGCAGAACCGGAGGCTCTTCACCTGGGACAGCCTGGGCTGGAGAATCAGCTGCTGGGAGCCAGGGAGGCTGAGGAAGGGCCCCACCAATACCTCAGCAACGTGGGAACATATGCCGCAGGATGGATTTTCCAGATGATGAAGACTTCCCCTTTCAAACTGCAATATAAATAGACAAACGCTTCTCAGGTGAGGCCAGAAATCTTTGTAAATTGTGGCCAACGCTTCCTTTTCTTTGCAAGCAGACTGCACTCAGTGTAACTGAAGGGTGTTTTCCACGTCTTCGTGCCATCTTGCTGAATCCTCGAATACGATTCTGTACTTCAACGCAGAGCTGACCTCCAGAGATTGAACGGTGGGTTGGAACGTTGCCTTCTCTCAGACGTGCTATGTGTTCAGGCTCTTTTGTCTTTAATTTATCTCACTGGGCTTTGCCCACTCAGCTCCAGACTCAACACTCACTGCTTCCAGTGTGCCTGCTTCCAGTTTCCCCTTTTCATTTGCTGCTTCCAACCTTCCCTGGTCTGGGGATCCAGTCCACTAAACTTGTTAGGATTTCATATCAGGAAAGAAAGAAGCAGGTTCTGTGGATCTTCACGTGAGTAGTTACTGGGCTGAAATTGTAATGTTTAGTGAATGCATGATGTGGTGTCTTTCACGGCTGCTTTCTTTCTTCACATCTGGGTCCTTAGTCATATTCTGGAATCTAGATGGATCAAGTCACCAGATAAACAAGTGCCAGATGATCACCAAGTTTTTTTGTTTTTTTGTTTGTTTTTCTTGTAGCATATTCAGTGATTCTGGATGACTTAAAATGATTTTGTTCCCGAGTCCTACCAATCAAGATGGAAGGCATCCCTCCTGTCTGACCAGTTTCAGGTATAAAACACCTGAATGGGAAATAAAGACTCAGCACTCTTTTGTGTGGCTGATTCATTTGTAAGCACTTGGTAGACAGGTGTTTTTTCCCCTCATAAAGATAATTTTAGAGACGAAGTGTTCTGACATACTTGAGTTATATAAGATGGGATTCCCAGCTCATTTTGTTGAGATCCAGTGTAAGGAAGAAGTTAATAAGCTAATAAGGAGGGTGAGCACTTTTTTCCAAAGGACACTTTTAGAAGTTTGAACCATCTACTTACAGGTGAGTAGAACTTCCAAGCACTAGACATATACCAGTACTTTAGAAGCAATTTTCTTTTCTCGATTGTCTACTGCAGATTCTGTGCTAGGTTCTTTCACATCCTTTCATTTGGCCATCACTCAAACCAAGCTGGGCAGGTACCAGCCCTTCCCCTCTGGCAGAGGAACTGCGGTCCAGGTAAACCGGATGTCTTGGCCAAGGATGAGAACAGCAGGGTCAAGGCGTGAGCACGTCTTCTGATCACGAGTCCAGGGCTTTGCCTAGGGAACCTCACATGCTTTCTCAGCCTCACGGAGCTGGTGCCATCACCCATTGATGGTGACAGACACTCTCCCTGAGCAACTTTAGTCAGCCCCCTCCGAAACCTCTGTGCCTTTGCGTCATCCCATTTTATCGAAAGTCCTGTTAAGTCAGTGTGGCCACAATCCACCACCCTCCATATCTGATCACCGTCAATATATGATTGGTGTCCTCACCCTTCCCCATCTCCCAGGTGATGTCTGATGACCCCAGCCTGCCTTCAGCAAGGATCCTGTTAGGGTAGTTTAGCCAGAATCCCCTGGCCCCCAATGTTTCCTCTCAGTGTTTCTTCATTCCCTGGCACTCCCCACCGACACGTGGGTTATAAATCCCTACGCACCTCTGCTGCATTTGGAATGGCGCCCAGCTCGGTACTGAGGTCTTTTCCCCCTATTGCAATAATTCCTGATGAAAATCTGCCTTTACTGCTCGAACTACTGTCAGGCTCCTTTTTTCCCTTAACACTGGCCAGGCCTGTTCTGTGATGTTGAATTCTAAATGCCAAGGAGGTGGGGAGGAAGAATGTGGGCATCACATGGATGCCTGACATTGCTCATTAATAAGACCTGTCTGTGCAGATACTTGGCTGGAAACCAGACTTCGTTGCTTAGTAAGTATTTTCTCTCAGTGTCATTGTTTTGGAAAAGGTATTTAAATAGGCACAGCGACATTATGAGGTGGAAGTGTTGGCTAAAGTATCAGATCCCAAGAGAGAAAGGCAGAGGTTGAGTGAAGTCTTTGCATACATATTTAACTAATATAGTTCAATTCACAAAGACATCATTAAATGTATGTATCATGGATACATTTAAACGTATATATTTGCATATATGTATATATGTATACAGTATCCATATATATGTACACGTATAGCTATATAATATATATGTGTATGTATATTCTTGAAAGTATACTTAAGTGAGAAGTCCCATGTGCAGAAGAGCCATCAGCACCTACATCTTTTAAAAAGTGATATCCTTCTAGTGACAGAGCCCTAGTAATGAAGAAAACGATACTCTTCTACCTGCTCCCACCACCCTTAGTGAGATGGAATCTTGATGGATTTTCTGCTCTGGAATCACGTCAAAATTACAAATATGCAAAGGTCTGATGGGTTATAAAAGAGAAGGGTGACAAGAAAAATCAGTAAGCAAAGTGTGTTTTCCTTGTCTTCTCACTTCCCCCTTCAAATGGCTTCCACCTTGTGTTTCTCATTCCTCTGAAGGGCTCAGTGTTCTCATGCTGTGTCTGTTTTCTAAGCCTCCCAGGAAGGAGGCATTTATAGCTCAGGTTGGATCTCTCAGGGTGTTACTTATCTATCCATCCATCCAACCTCAGTTCCTAATTTTTACACAGAGGCACTCAGTAGGTCCCTCCCTCGTTCCCTCCCTAGATTTAATGACCTATTGGTAAGAACATGGTTGGCACCGAGTGTCAGAACAGACGGCATGTCATACTGGGCTGTTTGAACCTCACTCACGATGGATTGTGTCAGTCTCTTAAAATCTCATGCCAGGCACCAGGAGTTGGGTGGGGGCTCCTTTCCTCCCACCACTTCACCCACATCAGGGAGGAGTAGCCCCTCCCCATCATCAAGGCTGGCTTGGGTCTCAGGCCGTGTCAAAGGCTGGCCCTCGGATGGCCAAGCCAGCAGCTCATGCTTCACTGAGGGCACTTAGGGAACTTAATTGTGGATGAATGCCTGGGAAAGATGAAAGCCATCCACTGTAACCAGCTCATGATCGTCCTCATAGAAACCCCTTCCTTCTCAATATAGTGTCATACAAGGAAAATTACACTTAGTCAACATGCTACAGATTACTTCAAAATATCCATGTGCATGAAAAAATGACCAATGACTATGATTTTTTATGTCACCATCATGAACTCTTCCATGTCCAGAGGTTTATCATTTCCCATTAAAAATTGTTTTACATTCAAGGCTTTTCACTCTACCACATGTACCTGATGGTAGCCATTTTCCCCTTGAATCTTGTTTAAATTCATACAAGTTCAAGGACCACCTACCATGGACCTTTAATAAAATTTCTTTGCATTCAAATAACGGGGCACCCTATGGGGGTTTCTTTTGCATTTTTAAAAATATATTTTATTGATTATGCTATTACAGTTGCTTATTTTTTCCCTCCTTTATTCCCCTCTGCCCTGTATACCCCCTCCCACCATCATTCTCCCACCTTAGTTCATGTCCATGGGTCATACATATAAGTTCCTTGGCTTCTCCATTTCCCATACTATTTTTAACCTCCCCTGGTCTATTTTGTACCTACCATTTATGTTTCTTATTCTCTGTACCTTTTCCCCCATTCACCCCCTTTCCCCTCCTTGCTGATAACCCTCCATGTGATCTCCATTTCTGTGATTCTGTTGCTGTTCTAATTGTTTGTTTAGTTTGTTTTTGTTTTTGTTTTTTTAGGTTCTGTTGTTGATAGTTGTCAGTTTGTTGTCATTTTACTGTTCATATTTTT
>VMDR010006112.1:0-47323 GCA_007922815.1 Macrotus californicus
TGTGCAGCCATTTTAATATTGAAGATGGAAGAAGACATTCAACATTTTCCACATATTGTGCTTTATTGTTTCAAGAAAGGTAAAAACACAACTGAAATGCAAAAAAAGATTTGTGCAGTGTATGGAGAAGGTGCTGTGACTGACTGAACTCGTCAAAAATGGTTTGCAAAGTTTCTTGCTACTACTGAGAATTATTTGGCCAAATAATTCTTTGCTGTGGTGCTGTCTGATGCATTAGAAGATGTTCAGCAGCACCCCTGGCCTCTGCCCACTAGAAGCCAATAGCAGGAGATAGCCAGTATACTCAAAATATCCAAATCAATCAAGTTATTGGTGAAAATGAAAAATGTGTTTTATTTTACAGAAAAAAACCAAAATGGACTTCTTGGCCAACCCAATCGTTCCTCAAGAACAAAGCCATCAAGCTTCCCTATAGGAAGGCCTAAAGGCAACACATTTGTTATGAGTGAAAATAAAATTAATGAAGTTTTCTTATATGCCACAAGAAATAAATTAATAGCAAAAAAAGAGAAATTTCATAAATACTCTATGAGTATTTGGCATTACCACTAGTATTTAATTTGATGTATCTCTGATTTATAATTAAACTATTTAATGTCTCTAAACAAGAGTTACCTTTAGAAAAAAAACACAAAACAAAATCATCTCAATGTACACGTTGAGCAGATTGTTAAAAAGTCTTAAAAGTCACGAGAGCTTGTTTCAGAAAAGGGCTTTTGTCTGATGTTTCAGCCAAAAGAGAAAGACAGGCAACCCCTTGACGCCGCGATCAGAAGGGACCTGAGCCAAGCCCTACCGGCACACACGGTGCTTTCCATGATCACTTCATGTAGTATTTTCAGCTGCTCTTTTCACATTCATGCCTTCCAAGCTATTTGCAGACTAATTAATAAGATTTTAATGTCCAAGAGAATGTTTTCAAGGAAATAACAAAAAACATTTTGAGCTTCAAAAACAGGGAGACTAGAGACCATTTTGCCTTATGTTTCCTCTCCTCCAAGGCCCACTAAGGAAGCTAGACTTCTAATTTTAAATTGTGTAGAAAGCAAATTCATATTTTGTTATTTTATAAACATTGCAGATTACCTAATTAAAGCCGTACCCATACTTGATTGCTGGGGGAGGGGGGTTTTAGGGGACTAAAATGTTAATGAAAGAATATATAATATAAAGATTGTATATATATAAAAATAAAATAGTACCCATACTTGATAGTCCATGCCACTAAATCCTCATTTAATATAGTGGATAAATTCTGTGGTCCTAACAACTCTGAGATCTTGGCAGAGACTCTAAAATCTGTAGTTTAAAGGGCAATCATAATTTGTTAAATTTGGTCAGAGGTCTTTTATAATTTGAACTGCTTCTTTACTATTCAAGTTTAATTTCTGTAGAATCAAATTAGAAAATTCCTTCAGAAATCAACAATAAAATTCAACAATCAGAGCTATTTCATCCAAGTACCATAAATTCAAAATATTAAATGTATCCTTTGAGTTCTTAAAGGTATTTGAAAAGTTAAAATTCAAGGAAATTCAGGCTAACTTTATTAAATAATACATATTACATTTAACTAGACTTCAAAACATCAGGAAAATATAGCAGTTCCTCAAAAATTAAACACAGAATTAAAATATGACCAACAATTCCACTCCTAGCTGTATACCCAAAGAATTGAAAGCAGGGACTCAAACAGATATTTACACACCCATGTTCACAGCAGCACTGTTCACAATAGGCAAGAGGTAGAAGGAACCTAAGTGCCCAGTGACAGATGAGTAGAAAAACATGTGTTATATACATGTTTATATAATAAACATGTATACATACAATGAAATATTACTCAAATTCTGATATATGCCACAACATAGATGAACACTGTACATATTTTGCTATATGAAATAAGCCATAAATAAAAAGGCTTATTATTCCACTTATATGAGGTATCTAGAGTAGAAAAATTCATAGACAGAAAGACAATGGTTACTAGAGAAAGCTGGAGGAAGGAAGGGGGAGTTGGGGTTTAATGGGGGCAGAGTTTCTGTTTGGGATGATGAAAAATTCTAAAGGTGGATGGTGGTGATGGTTGCACAACAATGTGAATGTACTTAATGCCACTGAATAACACATGTAAACATCGTTGAAAAGGTCATTTGATGTCATGTGTATTTTACCACAATAAAAAAAGTCAGGACTTCCAGTCAAGATGGCAGCATAGGCAGACATGACTCACCTCTTCTCACAACCACAACAAAATTACAACTAAAATATAGAACAACCATTGCTCAGAACTGACAAATTGAGTTGAATAGAAGTCTGACAACTACAGAATTAAAGAAACCACATCCATCCAGACTGGTAGGAGGGGCACAACATGGAAAGAGCTAGTCCCACATCCACATGTAATGGATAAAAATTCAGGAGGGATATCTCAGGAGCAAGGAGTCCCAGCCCCACACCAGGTCCCCCCAGCCCAGGATTCCTGTGCCAGGAAGATAAGTCCCCACAACTACTGGCTGCAAAAACCAGTGGGGATTGAGTCGGTGGGAGAAACTGATAAAAGTCCCAAGCAATTCCTCCTAAAGAACCCACATACAGACTCACCTAATCAGACTCACTCCCTCTGGGCTCTAGCACCTGGGTAGAAGCTTGAAGGGCACTAGTGGCACCACCCAGAAAACCCCAGGGCCAGCGTACCCAGTGGACAGCTACAGACCACATTAGAGTAACACTGCCCTGCCCCTACATGGCTGATCCTCCATGGAGGGTGGCAGTTGGTGGTAAGTGGTCACAGCCAATCCTTGCAGCTGACTGGCCTGGGCAAATCCCTCCCATTGATCTGCCAACAGTAACCAAGGCTCAACTACAAGAGGAGGGTGTACTCAGCCCACACAAAGGGCTCACCTCCAGTACCCAGCTTGGGTGATAGAGAAGGCTATGCTACTGGACCGCCCACAGGACACACCTACTACATTAGGCCACACTACCGAGACAGAGTCGAAGCCTCTCTATCTAATACATAGAAACAAACACAGGGAGGCTGCCAAAATGAGACAAAGAAACATGGTCTAAATGAAAGAACAGATCAAAACTCCAGAAAAAAGAGCTAAATGAAAGGGAGATAAGCAATCTATTAGATGCAGAGTTCAAAACACTGTTTAGAAGATGCTCAAGGAACTTGGGGAGGATCTTAACAGCATAAAGATCAAGTCCAAAACGAAGGATACACTAATTGAAATCATTTACAGGGAATCATCAGTAGAGTGAATGAAACTGAAAATCAATGATTTGGAACAAAAGGAAGCAAAAAAACAACCAATCAAAACAAGGAGAAAAGAGAATCCAAAAAAATGAGGATAGTATAGCAGCTTGTGGGACAACTTTAAGCAATCCAACATTTGCTTCATAGGGATACTAGAAAAAGACAAAGGAGCAAGAAATTGGAAATCTATTTTTAAAATTAATGAAAGAAAATTTCCCTAATTTGGTGAAGGAAATATACATGCAAGTCCAGGAAGCGCTGAGTCCCAAACAAGATGGATGAAAAGAGGCCCGCCCTAAGACACATCAATTAAAAGGCCAATAGTTAAAGAGATGGGAGGGTGACTGGGAGAATGGGTGAGAGGTGAGGGGATTAAATATACAAACAGGTAGCCATGAGTATGTAAAGTACAGTATAAGAAAGGGAGTAGCCAAAGAACTTATACCCATGACCTGTGGACATGAACAAGGGTGCGGGGATTGCCTGAGAGAGTGGGGGCCGCTGGGTGGAGGGGAGCAAAGGGGGAAAATCAAGACAATGGTAATAGCATAGTCAATGAAACATAATTTGAAAAAAAAGTCAGGAAGTATTGGATATCTGGCTCTCACAATCGCCAAATAGCTTTGTACTACTAACAAAGCCAAAAGGAGCCTAATTATTCAAAAATTGTTATAATTATATGTTGTGATTATTTTTTAAATTCTCAGATACTGACTTTACCCTTGGTATTACACTGAAGTAAGATTCGAAACACACTGTATCCTGGGAGTTTGAATCATGAGAAAAATTAAAGGCATTTATAAACAAATTCATATTTTTTTTTTAAAGATTTCTTTTTAGACAGAGGGGAAAGGAGGGAGAAAGAGAGGGGGCGAAACATAAATGTGTGGTTGCCTCTCAAGCGCCCCCAACTGGGGACCTGGCCAGCACCGCAGGCATGTGCCCTGACTGGGTAACGAAGCGGTGATCTCTTGGTTTGCAGGCCAGCACTCAATCCACTGAGACACACCAGCCAGGGCACAAATACACATATTTTACAAATTAAGCTTAAAAGCAGTTTTAAACATCTATAGTGTGCTTGATTAGCACTGCATTCCAAAGCAGCAGCTAGCTGCTGACTGCAGTGGGGGTTTTCCGATATTATATTGTGTTAATATGAGGAAAATATTAAACATTAAAGTCACTGTGTAAAATCATGGCAACAGCAAAAAAATAAATTTTGTTCTCAATCATATCTGTTCCTAAAAAACAGTAAGTCCTCTAACAGGTATGTGGGTGTGTACACACATCACATATGTGTGTACATAAAAAACTAGGACATTTGTGATAACACAAGTCAATGTACTTTGTTTCAGAAATTCTACATTAGTAGACAGATTCATATTTACCACTGATTTTAGAAATGAAGAAACTGAAAAGTACACAGGTAAATTTACTTGCCGAGTGTTGTATGACAGGAAAGCCCCAGTTAGAATCTAGAACTTTTAATCAGGAGGTGAAATAATATTAATGCTATATATTCCATAAAACTCAAACCAGCCTTTAAAATCAAATGCCACCGACCCTAATTTTTGTTCATGTGTGAGCACAGAAGAAGTTGACTCTGAATTATGGCTTAAACCCATTTTAAGAAGCTTTATTTACTAACTAAAATGAGATATCCAAAACATGACAATTTAAGGAAAACAACAGCAAATTATAAAGTCTATTGAAACATTCATTCTTTCCTTTAAAAATAAAAATCAAATTAAAAATCATCTAATTTTTAATTCAGTGAAACCTCTAGTCTAGCTTCCCTGAAGAGACCCTGGGCCCAGATTAAGAGCGTCATCCCCAGTGGGCTACCACTGTGTATTTCACACTACAGTTAGTAAGCCACTGAAGTCCAGGTAAAAGTGTTGAAACCAAGTTACTGTTCACTTTGTATTTGACATTTTCCCATTGCCTTCTCTTTCATATTCAGCACATAGCCACACTGACGCGGATGCCATACATACAGTAAGAGAACAATCCTACTTGCTGGACATTTACCGCTTACCTTTTTTCAGCTGAAAATTTTAATATTTATCAAAACTTGTGAAAACTAAATAAGCTTCACGGCTTTGCTTTATGAAACTCTTTAACCTTAGATTGCTAGACATTTTTATCTGCTTCAACAACCAAGAAGGAACCCTTACACACACCCCCGGTTTGTATTTCAACCTGATTCTGAATGCTATTAACTCTGTTTCAAAACAGGTGGAATCCATAAAAGCAAAGAGCAGAAAAGTCCACAAATTACACAAATCTAGTTTGGGGTAGTAAAAATACTGAGAAAGTTAAATGTTACATTTTAATGGATAAAATTAGCTAAATTTTAGACAATATGTATTTCAATGTTTCCCATTTTTAGTTCACATTTGAAAACTGACTTCCAAACTAATGTATAATACTGACCAGTGACACACCATATATCGGTAAGTTTCTCTTTAAAGGAAAACTTTAAACAACCAAGTAAAACCTTGTGGTGACTTTCCACTGTCATATGATAGGAAAATGTACAGGAAAGGATTGTTTTCACTGTATGGCAATTTCCTATTTCCCAGCCGGTGAGTCCAAGAACTCACATACAGCAAGTGACCTAGTATAACCTCTTACTAAAAGCATTAAAACTATATCTCTTTTATGGTTGTTGTTAAAACTATTTCTTTACTTGCCCACCTTATTAGCGGGTAAAGAAAAATCCAACATTTCTAGGAATCAAAAACATCCTATAATTATATGGCATTATGATCATCAACATATGCCCTACGGAATGCATAACTATCTTTTTTGACACTTCATTAATGAATTCTGGTGAATTGGTATAAGCTGGTGCCTTACTCTGCCAACACCTGACCTCTTTCTAGAACTGGAAAGAATTTACTAGTCACTAATAAAGTTCTGATTACCATCAGGCTTGGTCTGAAAAAACTGACAAGGTTCCCAACCACTTCAAATTTCTTACATGCTCTTGCTACCATAGTCTCTCTCCTCCATGTGTTCTTAGTTAAGCTGATTTCTAGTTTCTACTGACCACTTTTCTCAGTGAATACATATAATGTACAAAACTCACCTTCCATCAATGTCAAGAGGCAAGAAATTGCCACTACGGCAGTTCCAACTTGCAAATGTGATACAGATGTATCTCTAAGTCAAATAAAGACACACAGAGAAATTATTTAATTTAATAGACACTGCACCATGTCATTGCTCAAAAGAAACTGGCTGTATTCTTCTATCTAATTGTTGGTTGTAAACAAGTTATCATTTCCTTTGTTTTGGGGGGAAGAGTAGGGAGCAATGTTTTTACAGAAGTAACATCTATTTGCTCTAAATTAGAGGTGTAAATACTACTGGAATAATACCTGCAAGGCAGCTGCCTCCAAAGACAAGGGATTAGCCACCACCACAAATTTCTGCTGATGAACAAGGAGACATTTAGTAAGTGTCATCTGATAAACAGACTTTGGCAAAACCCTATACTGAGTGAGATAGGACAACTGCTTCAGATAAATCTACTCAACTCGCAGCAGTTAAGTCCTAATTTTAATATCAGTTGCTCAATGCTGCCAGGGAGTTGCTCTGCCTTGGAGAAAAGGAAAAATGAGAGTTACCTTTTAAAAAGGAATGTTACTAACAGTTTTCTCCCATTTCCCCTGTAAATTGTAGATACGGTCCATAGTTTAGAACTAGTAGATGCAAAGAGTGTGGATTTTGTAACTATTCTGTAATTAATACAGAGATCTTTAAATTTTTCAGCTGGGTAATTCAGAAAATAAACCTACCACACTGGCTAGGAAAAATTTTACCGTATCATGGTTGGAATGCAAACACCGCTCTCCTTCAAGAAAAAAATCAATAAAGAATTTTCCAAACGATGGCTGGAGAGGTTAGGCTCTTCCAACTCTATATCCATAATGCATCAACTATCGTAGAAAGCTAGGACTCTAAGTTTTCAGGGAAAACCCATCACTGATTTTTAAGCTGATTTAATTATATTACTAGCTATCCACAAAAGCCTAATAGCTAAATTTCAACATTCAATCAGCCTTGATTAAGCTAAATTAGTATCAAAATACCAACAGTTCTACTTCACAATACAGCCTGCAAAAAGCGACAACGTTGGCAGCTGAAAACTAACATTAACAAAGTCAGGACAACCCTGCCGATCACTAGGGCCACCAAGTTAATGACTCCTTTCCATTGTGCGACTGCAATCTTTCATATTGTTTCTCAATCCCTTTGAGCCTCTCATGTTTGTCGAATTACCCACTCTGCACACTGAGAGAATGGTCACATGAACAGCTCGTGACTTCCACCGTGAACCAGTCCTCCTCACGTTAATAGGACACTAAAAGTTACGATGCACACATCAAAGCACTACAGAAAGAGCACGCAGCTGATGACTTGGTAGGGAACGCATGTGGCACCGGCGCCGAGTGGTAGCACCACGAGTGGAAGAGCACAAATGCCAACATCTTGCTACTTTCAACAACTAACTTCCCAGCAGCTCTGAAGCACCCAGATGCCGCCAGGAAGCCGAACCCTGTCTTGGAGCCCAGCATCTATCTCTACGCCAGGGCTCTGACCATGCCCGGAGACTCGCCGGAGACCAGCACGCACCCCCCTGCCAGGCGCAGACAGACCTCCCCCCGGCACCAGGCAGGGTGGAACCCGCCCGCCTGGGAACTGGCCTCGGAAACTGACCTACGCTGTCACCGGGACTACCAGAGCTCCCGGCTCGGGGGCCACGACCGCAGGCTTCCTGTCTGCTCGCCCCACGTCGATGAAGCAGAGGTCAGCTCGCTCGCGCTCCCGAGGACTCGGGGCCCCGGGAAAACACACGCTCCCGGCTCCCAGCGCCAGGCACCGGGCGGAGCGAGAGGTAGCCGAACATCGCTCCGCGAGGTGGTGGCTCCGCCCCTCCCCGCGGCCAGTGCCACGAGCGCGCGCGCCCGCGCCCGTGTAATTTGCGCCGGGCCAGTGCAGCACGTGACCCGCTCACAGGCCTCGCGGCGCGCGCGCTCCCGCGGCCCCGCCCCCGGCCCGCTCCGGGCCCTCCTGGGCCGCGGAGGCCGTCTCCAGGCTTTGCCAACGGCCGAGAGGCGGGGCAGAGCCTCCGCGCTCCGCCCTCGGTACCCCGACCTGAGCGAAGGGACTGCCTCTTCGCGGAGGAACTGTGGCCGGGACAGGCAGCACCCCAACCCCCTCCCAGCCGAAGCAAATATAAATACTGGGTTAACGCTCTGGAGATTTGTTATTAAATACATACATCACCCAGCTGCCCAGATTCGTTTTCTTTTCTGCTTTGGTTGCGGCTTTACCCGTAGGAGCTCGACTGACAGTGTAAAGTAGCTCCGCCCATTTTCTCTCTCACAACAAAGGATGGACTTGACGCTCCGCAGAGCTCTCCGCGGTCTGAGATCCATGTGAGCGAGGGATGCTTCAGGAGATCCGTATTGACGAAATTTTGTTCACTCCCGCCCCGCCCATCAAATCTTTTGTAAAGAGGCCACCACCGCCTCAGTCTCAACGCACAGGAGGCCCAGCTAAAGGAGTTAACACAGTCTGTAACGTGCAGGTTTAAACTCGAGCGCAATGAACAACTTTTTAAAAATATGCATAGCTAGAAGAGAAAGGAAATTTGAGCATGTAAACAGTTTTTCAACTTGTATTTTTCAGTGTATTTAATGAACATGTTCTTTCGTAATGAAAAACTAATAAATAGGCATCGTTTTTAAGGAACTGTAGTTTTATAATCAATTTAAACCTAGAAGCGTGTGGAGAACGTCTAGGCCAGCTTGTCATTGCATTACATGTGATAGGTCACATGGCAGATCTCTTAGAATGTCTTTGGAGTCCTCAAACAGTCCTCCTTGTGTATCCTAGGCCAGCGTCATCTTTTATTAATACAAAGCCACTTGAGCACAGGACTTCAACTGCAAAATTGTGTGGTAACGAAAGTAGTCACATTTGCCTCGCAAAGAAGAAACCCCAAGGCTTATTTTCTACTGATACTGAATTATCTTCACAACCAAAAGAAAAAACTGATTATTGAAATAATTTTCCACGTGACTCCACGAAAGCCTTCCTTCTCACTATGATGATTTGAGTTCACCACTCTAACTTTTCAATTCACTTGACTCTCTTGAATCTTTAAAACAGATCCTAGCCAATAGTAGGATGAAGGTAATCATTATGATTACCAATCAGAGACATTGCCATCTTGATATGGTCACTATAATATAAACAGAGCCACTTATAAATGGAGCCAGAGCTGCCATGCCAGAGGAACTGTCTTGCACATTGTCTGCCCCAAACCTTGGAAAGTTAAAAACAGGGCAAAATACCACATCTTTCTTATCCAATCATCTATCAAATTTTAAAACACACACACACTCACATAGGGCAAAATAACATTTGGACTGGGCCTAGGGCAACATTGTGTTCCAAAGAACTATTGCAAACATAACAAGAAAGCAGACATTATGACTGCTGGACTGAAATTTAAAACATTGTTTAGACATAACATTACTATGTTATGTTATCTGCACCAAATAGAAATGCCTTCCTTCTGTTGATGTAATTGTTCCCCTTCCCTTTCTCATAAACACCCCTTTCCTTTGTCTCCTAATCTGAACATTATTTAGGCGTCTGCCTGAAATAACGATTCCTGAATAATTATTCTTATTGATCTCAAATTAACACTTGTCTGCCTTTCACTTTGAAAGGCCCTTCTGTTTTTAGGTTAACAACTAAATGTACTGACTTTTTATAGGAGTCTCACTAGTATTTACATATTTATTCCTTAGGAAAATATATCTCTTTGGCATTTTTAGTGACAATAAGTACAGATATTGTAGAACATTGCTGTCCAATGAAACTTTCTGCAACGATAAAAATGTTCTATAATTCTATCTTGTCCAAAATGGGCACCTACTGAGCTCTTGAAATTTGGCTGGTGTGACTGAAGGTTTGAATTTCTCACTTTAATTTTAATGTAAACAGCCACGCGTGGATAGTAACTATCATATTGGACAATGCTGTTCTAGAACAACAGAGCAATTACTCTATTGTCCCCAATCGTGTCCAACTTTCTCTGAGCTTATGAGCAGGTAAATATTTTAACTGTGCAGATGGAGCACGTTCAAGTAATTATGCCATTCCTATCTACAGCGCAGGTAAGTAGTGACAGAAATGGAAGCTGTGGATGAATGGAAAGTGATTTGGGGATAAATAATCCTTTGCTCTACCATTCCCACACCTGACTAACCCACCTGAAAAATGAAATGTGGTCTAATGAACTTTAGACCGCAGGGCACTTCATCAGACTTGCCCATTGCCCACTTCACCCTGGCTCCACCTAGGATTGTTTATTTGCTTGTTGCAGGACACTTAGGAGCCCACAGCTCTCTGCCACTATTCTTCTCTTCATGTCACAACTATTATCTCCAGAACACCGTTCCCGCCGGATCAGTGCCGGGTGCTGTGTCCCTGTGGTTTTGTCTTAAGCCTGAAACGCCCCAGGATGCACTTCGTGTGTTGCCTGTTTTAAAAACACTCCCCTGGTGCCTGTGTGACTTTGAAGTGCTTCAGGAGCACACTAAAGGCTTGTTAAATCTTATTAAAAGGAAAGTTTTATGGACTGAGACTTTGGGGAGGGCTTTGGGTAATTACTGCCTGGAATGCTGAAAAGTAGGTCAGGTGTCACCAGGCAAATCCAGATAAATTGTTGAGTTGGGGGAAATTAACCATGCCCCACACCTACATATAGTTAATAATAACTTGGCAAGTTATTACTAACTCCATATCAAGGCTATGAGGTCACTGGGGCTTTTCTCTCATAAAAGCTGTATAAATTATTTTTGTCATTTGTACCATGCCATCCAGTGTGTTTAATAACTGACATGAGTGAATTGGTGTGTTTCAGGTATTAAATTATTTTTATCTAGACTTAGTTCTGTGCCAGTCCCTCTTTTCCTAGGGGTGTGACACACAGATGTCTGAGCAACTGCCTTCCACCAGTGATTGATTCTGGTGGGTCCCCACGAATATGAAACCAGAAAAGCCAGCATTCGTGCTGCCTGTCACCTACCAGACCCAATAAGCAGAGACAGGGATTGAGTCTTTATGGGCGCTGTATTCAGATGGCCTGCAATCTAAGATGACGGCAGGTTTGTACCCTAACAGGCCATCCTACTTTTCCTTTCAAGCCAGCCTTTTTATAACAGAGAACAAGTGTGGTGAGGGGTTTGGAATGCAGGGAAAATTAGATTTTAAGAAAACTGCAGCATTCTCACCCTGAGTAGTTAGCTGTGCCCCAGGTGGTCATCTGTCTCTCCTGGGAACACAATGGCTCAGATACCACCTTGAATGCTTAGGGTCTCTTGTGGAGCACAAAGGTCAGCCTCTGTGGTCTCCTAGAGTCAGGGTGGGCCATACCTACAGTTCCTGAAACAATAGCTTTTCACGTGCATTACCTACCAGGTTTATTAACTATGACCTTAACTAAAATATTCCAACTCTTGAGTCCCCCATCACTCCCCACTGTTAGTTTTAAACTATCTTATTTCTATAAGATCAGTTTCATACAGAAGTACTCATTTTGCTGTTGAGCATGTCATTTAGCATTAGACCGTCTGGTAGGGGCTTAGGAATACATTTAATTGCAGAACCACACAAAGGGGCACGTTGTATGTAACAACACGCTGTGATAAAGCACAAAACCGTTTTTAGCACAGTGGACAAAAGCTGCACTCTCTCCAGCTGGGGCTGCATCAGTGACTTGCAGGGGAAACATCTTCCTGTCCTTTAGAGTTACCACAGGCCCCCAGTTACAAACATCTGAGTAGGTGATTTCCTTATTGATATACTTAAACAAAGTACAATTTCAAAGGCTCTCCAGGGGAGTTCAAACACCTGTAAGACATGTAGTGAAAGTTTGTTCAACATAAGTTCCTCCTACAAGACCAAATTCAGAGATGTTTAGAACATTTTTGCTGACTATACCCAAATATGTTTATCTCATTTGAAAGGAACAAGTTTTCTATAACATAGGGTTTAACAAAAAACAATGAAAAGAATATAAGTTATTGTTTACGGAAGATGACTTTCAGGTCTTCTGGGGTTCGCCAGCCCATTGTTCCTCTGGTGCTTTCTTTGCTCTGGTGTGACGAATCCAAGGTTTTATTCCTGCCAACCTCACCACGGTGGGGGTGGTGAGGTGTACACCCCAAGGTTCAGTCCACTTTTCTTCTATTTGGCTTTCTGGAGATGCTGTCGTGCATGTCTTGAGTGATTCCTTATCTGCAGGCTCAGAGGAATGCAGCAAACCTGCGGGGAGAGGTCTCTAATACAGGCAAGGTCTTTAATTACAGCTAAGGTCTGACTTAAATGTTGTACATTTTCTTTACCTTCACTTCTTGATCCGTATACAACTCTGCCACCCCAGTCATAACCTGAAATGGTCACCTGTACCCAATTTCATAAACACTCAACTGAATCCCACTTCAAGGAACCACTCTTATCCTGAGCAGGGCAATAGGCACAGCTTGATATCACCCAGTGGAGATGAGTTTCTTGGCACAGCTTGGCTATATTTTTCCTCAAGGTGTGACTTATCTTCTCTACCTTCCCAGAAGCCTGAGGTCTCCATGCTGTGTGTGGTCTCCACTTCATCCCTAAAAATCTACTAACCTTCTGTGTAATTTCTGAAACAAAAGCAGGTTCATTATCACTCTGGATGCTGCTGGGTAGGCCAAAGTGAGGAATTATTTCCTTCAGTAAGCCTTTCACTACCTCAAGGATTTCTCCACTCTAGTAGGATAGGCTTCTTCCCATCCTGAAAAGGTGTCAACAAAGACTAGCAAATATTTCCACCCTTGTTGGATCCTTGGCATCTGGGTAAAGTATATTTGCCAGTCCTCAAGTAGGCACTGTCCTTGGTATTGTTTCCCTTCTTTCCTTTGATGATTATCTGTCTTGGGGTCATTCTTCTGGCATACAACACATCTAGCAATTGCTTTCCGTATGGCTTTAGAAATTGCAGGACCTGCGAGCCACAGTTTGATACAGGTTGTTAATGATTCCCTTCCACAGTGCGTGGCCTCGTGCAAATGTTTCATGATTGGCTCTACTAAATGTTCAGGAAGCAGTATGACTCTTTTCTTATTCTTTTTCCCCACACCATCAGGACCTTCTCCAGCAAAACCCCAACTCTTAGCTTTTTCGAAGTCTGCAGTCAAATATTCACTCAGGGTCAAGTTGTGACAAGTCTAGAATAGGTACCAAAGGCATTATAAACATTCCATTATAATCTGCCTGACCAGCAGCCTCTTTTGCTGCCCATTCAGCCAGACTGTTTTCTCTAGATGCTTCAGTGCCCTCCTTCTGATGCCCCAGGCAGTGCATAACTGCCACCTGTAAAGGTACCTGAACAGCCTGCAGTAGTTTTAAAATTTTGGCTGCATGCTTAATCTCCTTCTTATTGGTGATTAACGGTTCTTTTTCCTTCCAGATGGAACCATGCGCATGCAAAATTAGGAAAGATTACCTTGAGTCGATATACAAATTTACTCTCTTCCAGGGACAATTCCAGGGCCCTCGTCAATGCAATCAGTTCAGCTTTCTGAGCAGAGGTTCCCAGGCAAGGCCTTGGCCTCCACTACTCCTTCAAGAGGCACAACTGCATACCCAGCCTTTCTGTTTCCTTTGTCCATTTAACTGCTTCAATCTGCACAGAGAGTCCAGTCTGCCTCTTCTAGAGGATGGTCCTGTAAATCAGTTCTACTAGAATAAACTTCATCAATTATCTCAGCACAGTCATATATCAATGCAGCCGAGACAGGCTCTGGGGGAAGAAAGGCAGGATTTAATTTACAGTTTTGAGGGAGATGTTGGGATTGTCCACAGGAATGGCTCGCTACCTGCCCGTTCTTCCAGCAGTGAGCCACATATTTCCCTTTTGCTCCAGCAGGCTCAACCCTGGCTGGGGTGCATAAGTGGGGATAGGCTGTCCCAAAGAAAGCTTTTGAACTTCCTGTAAGAGCTCACAGGAGGCTGCCACAGCTCTCAAGCAGGCTGGCCACCCCAGACAGTGTGATCTAGTTTCCTTGACATATTCCTAGTATGCCATGGGCTGTGAAATGTCACTAAGCATTTGGGTGGGAATCCTAGGGCAATGCCCTGTCTTTCATGAATGTATAATTGAGGGAGCTTTAGCCCCAACATTTGGAAGCCCAAAGGCTGGTGCAGGGACGCGCCTTCAGGGACTCAAAAGCCTGCATGCAGTCCTTCGTCCATTCTAAAGGGATATACTTTGGTCCTTTCAGAGTTTTTCTAGTTTAACAGATCTGATGTAGAAAACGGAGCAGGTGCCCATAATCTCCAGTGGGCTGGCCCTCTGGCCCTATTTCCACTGGGAGTTTTTCCGAAGGGTGTCGCCCTGTCCTGGTAGGATTTTCCTCCACCAAATTTGGTTCCCTGATGGGTTTTAGACGGTGAGACCAGTTCAGACGCACTTTCCCAGCTCCCTCAGCCAAGTAAGGACAAGATCCCCCAGGGCTGGAGGGGCCGTGGGAACCCTGACCTTGCTCCAGCAGCCTTAATATCCACATCTTCTTGGGCCCCACTCCTCTGGGCTTCTGCTGTCTTTCACAAGCAAATTCCATTTTTCTCTGGACCATTAATCTATTTCCTTTTAATCCTGCATCCTGATTATGTGATCTCATGGAAGTTTCTAGGTAAGGCACATCGTCCCACTTCCCTGATCTATGACAAAACAACTCTAGTTACAGTATAATACAATAATTTAAAGACCCATTCAGTGGCCAGCACTCTCCTGAGTCTAGATTATACAATACATAAGCCAAACAGTATTAAAATAAAAACCACTTTCTTTGTAGTCATACGTTTATAAGCAGAGGTCAACCAATTAGCTAAAACTTGCCCCAAAGGGCTGTTTTCTGGAATAGAGGCTTTTCCCCCATTCTCTGAGACAGAGCCCCATAAACCAGATGGTACCTTAAATTACTGATGATCTAAATCACAACTCGGGATTGTAACCTGAACCAGAAAGTGCAATGATTCAATCAGATGTAACGAATGATGGGAAGTCCCGAGAGTCGGAGGAGGAGAGTCCCCCAGTGAAATCACTTGGCAAGCTGCTAGGGAGTCTCCAAATCTTCACCCCGGGGTCCCCCAGTTCAGGTAGCAATTGGGACTCTCCCCCAGTACTCAGACTTACCAGAGAGTCCCCAAATCTGTCCCAGAATAGAGTCGCCAGAATATTAAACCGGAAAAGCCGGCATTCGTGCTGCCTGTCACCTACCAGATCCAACCAGCAGAGGGGTTGAATCATTATGGGCGCTTTATTCAGATGGCCAGTGATCTGAGAAGATGGTGGGTTATGTACCCTGACAGGCCATCCTACATTTCCTTTCAGAAAAGCCAGCCATTTTGTAACAGAGAACAAAGTGTGGTGAGGGGTTTGGAATTCAGGGAAAATTAGATTTTAAGAAAACTGCAGCATTCTCACCCTGAGTAGTTAGCTGTGCCCCAGGTGGTCATCTGTCTCTCCTGGGAACACAATGGCTTGGATGCCACCTTGATTGCTTAGGGTCTCTTGTGGAGCACAAAGGTCAGTTGCTGTGGTCTCCTAGAGTCAGGATGGGCCATACCTGCAGTTCCTGAAACAATAGCTTTTCACGTGCATTACCTACCAGGCTTATTAACTATGGACCTTAACTAAAATATTCCAACTCTTGAGTCCCCCATCACCCACACAAAGATTTAGAAAGGTCTATGTCTGCAGTTTCCTGCTTGCAAGCAACAAGCTTTGACACTGGCTGACTTAAGGAAGTAGGAAATGTAATGCACAGTCAGAGAAGCAGCTGAAAATCTGACCTGGCAAGGGCAGCACTAGGACATTTCCAGGGATTGGGGTAGGAGGAGCCAGTCCACAGTTTTTCCAGGGTGCTACCACTGGGAAAGAATAAGTTCCAACTATTTTTGTTTCCCTATTCTTTTGTCTTTCTTCAGGAGAGGGAAAAGAGATGGGGGGCAGGGAGAAAGAAAGGAAGGCAAGAAAGAAAGAGAAGGAAAGAGAGGAAGGAAGGAAGGAAGGAAAAAGAAAAGAAAAGAAAAGAAAAGAAAAGAAAAGAAAAGAAAAGAAAGAGAAAGAGAAAAAAGTGAACTTGGGGCTTACAAAGCAGGGTAGCTTGACTAATAATCCCACAAGACTACCTTCCGTAGGGGAGGTAGTTCTCCACCTATGCACACACACACATGCACTCATGCACTGCCCTGGTGCAGTGATATTTCCAGAAGAAGGGGCAATGGATAACGAGCAGCCACAATCACAGAAACGCCCATTGCAGCCTCCTTTTTGTTTTTCAGTCAAGCTCTTCCCTTTCCTAGCTTTTCCTATAAAACATGAGCAGCTTGGACAGTATCTTCAGGTCCACCGTTAGCCCTTAGCTGTCTTCGTCATGAACATATCCCGCTTTTCCATCCATAGTTATCTGGTCAAGCACTGTGCCTGACAATTTTACTGCCCCTTCTTGGAAGCCTCAGAACGTCTGCCCTGCCCATAGCCCCCTTCTGCGAGCTTCCTTCTGAGAGCTGGGAAGTTCCTGCCCTGGCAGACAGCTGCTTCACGGCGCAGCTTGAGGGGAGCAGGGTACCCCACCCCAGAGGGGTGCCATTTGGGCATATAAATTATTTTGAGTTGAAGACAATCAGTGCCTAGCAAACTCCGGAAGAGCTTTGTACCTCTCACTTCACTGCCTAAAAGAACCTAGATAGAATGCCTCTACTGAGATGAAAGCTATTGTCAGAGACAACTTTTTATATCAGAAAGACTTACCTGCATGGCCTGGCAGACAATTGTTCACCGTTTGTAAACATTCGCTTTCCCCACTTCCCTGTGAATTACCTTCCTCCCCTTGGAGGCCCCAGATCCCTACCCCCTTTTCCTTAGCTCAGGATGATATATAAGACTCCATTATCCTGTATTTTTATGGGGCTCTGGTATGTACAAAATTTGTCTTTCCTTGTTAACTTGTCTTATGTCAATTTAAATTTTAAACCAGCCAAACAACCTAGAATGGAAGAAAGGAGAGGTTTTCTGCCTGTATAAACTCAAACCACTGCCCCCCCCCCTCCC
Source organism: Macrotus californicus (assembly GCA_007922815.1). Taxonomy (NCBI): domain Eukaryota; kingdom Metazoa; phylum Chordata; class Mammalia; order Chiroptera; family Phyllostomidae; genus Macrotus; species Macrotus californicus. The sequence continues at coordinate 17,469 of VMDR010006112.1, forward strand.
CTGCTCCCCGCCCCACATCATTACTGTTAGAATTTCCTCACACTGTCGCAAAGGCTCCACACAGCTCTCACCTGTCAGTCCTCAATGTGAAGCTGAACCGAACAAGTTTGACTACCCTTTCACAGGCCATTCCTCTAAAAAGTTAAAGACAACCCTCATGGGCTGCCTTGATTTTTGTTTTCTAAGCTTCCATTCCCTGATGTCCCACCTGTCCTCATGCTCCAGCTGGTCATGTCATTCTGATCCACGGTTTGGACTTTTCTCTCTTAAAATGTATCACCCAGAATCAGGCAAATGACATCCGTTCTGTGAAGCTAAAATGAGTAGAGAAATCTGTATTGACTCCTGTGACATCAACTTTGCTAAACCTATGGCCTTTTCTCCATATTATTATCGAGCCTCTCCACTGCCCTCTAGTGGTAGTTATTTTTTCAACTAAAAGAAAAGGCAAACAGCTTGGAGAAAGAGGAGTGCAGCAAGAAAAGTGATATATTTGTATGCAAATTCTTGGTCCTATGAAGCTTATAGTCTAATTGAGAGGCAAATTATGCAAGGAAAACTAACAGAAAAGACAAGCCATAATACGTGATAAGTAAAGTAAATTCTAAAGGACTTGGGAATTCTAGATCCGTGAGGGCTAGAATAGAGAAAACATTTAGAACCTGTGGTGTGTACACTGAGCTTCAGCTTTAGACAGGAAACAGCAGGAAATAGGAAATGAGTACTTTCAACATAGTAAATTTGAGAGATGAAGCAAGAAGTGGAAAGTGTGGGGATAATACTTCGGGCAAGAGCTTAGGGCCAGAAACAGATTTATGAATCGCCCACGAATATCTGTGGCATTGCATAGGATTACCAATGGAAAGAAGGTTGGAATGATGACATGTAAAGACTTACTAGGGCAGAGAATTTTACATTCATCATTGATCAATACAGCTATTCCTTAGTCAGTAGACATATACTAACTTAGTAATGACGTGATCTTGCTAGTGGGTATCATGTGCGAGGCTGAGAGATAGAACAGGAAACTGACAGCAGCCTTGCCTTCAGGAACTTAACGGCCTAGTTGTGCAGATATGACAACATAAAGCTTGTAAATCTGCAGGTTTATTAAGAAATGGAAAATAAGAAAAACCATAAGAAAAGATCGGATAAAGAAAGAATAAAAGGAACAAAGTTTTGCTTCACTTTCCAGCTTTACAGAAAACACGGCTTTTAAAGTTAAGGCATTAAGATGGATAGGATTTGAACATGTGGAAATGGGTGGAGAAATGACACGTCAGGCAGATGAAAATGTATGCGAACCACTGACGGGGGCGGGGTGCGAACGTAAAAGCTAGCACAGGGTCTTGCCCAGAGTAGACCACACGGCAAACGCATGCAGCTGAACCCCAGCTGAACCCCAGTGCTGCCCATATCCTTCGCTGTCAGCTGTGAGCTGCAGCTGGAGGGGTGTGCAGCTGAAGGAGCCTTTCAGACACTCAAGTGTAGGTGACAGGTAGGTGGCTGAGAGCTCAGAGGTGAGGCTGGACTCGAGCTATAAATCTGTGATCATCAGTGTAGAGGTGACTCGAAGCCATGAGCCTTACAGGAGATGGCCTAGAGAGGAAGAAGAATGGAGTGGGAGCAGAAGGGCTAGGACGGGGCCTTATTTCCTGCCCTTACAGCACTTACTCCCCTCGTCTCAACTCCCTACCCACCAGCTCCCCTGCACACGCTCCACAGACAACTCCACCTCCTACGTTACCAAAAACCAAAAGCCCGCAGATTTCCTACCACCAAACTGACAAGCTTACGTGCACCCATACCCTTTCCTACTTTTCCTTTTCTGTTAAAATTTACAAGGCACCCCCACCCATGTAGGGCCAGAGCCTCCATATTCAGGATCCCACCTCACCTCACTCCATCGACTATCTCCCTCCTAGATCTTCCAGTGCTCTCCCTGGACCTGCTGCACAAGTGTTCTCTAATCTCTGCCATGTTTTAATCCCCACCCCCACCCCCGCCATAGAGTAGTACCCTGTCTCTCATTCCTCCTTCAGAATTAAACTATGCGAGAGAGCGGTCTATGCTGCCTCTCTCCATTACCTCTCCACTTCCTCTCCACTCTCCTACACTCTCTCTCTCTGGCTTCCGCTCCTGCCGTTCCACTAAAACTGGTTGTGCTGAGATACCAAAGTCCTGATTGCAGAATCTAATGGACCCTTACAAGTCCTAAACTGATGGGACCTTCTGGCAGTATTCAACACCAGTGACCTCTGCCCTCCTTCTGGGAGTAGTCTCTTCCCTTAATTCCCTGAACTCCTGGTCCTTGGCCCTTCCTGTACATGCTGCAAGTTCTGCCCTAAACTCTCCCTCTTCTTGTGCCCTTTTTGGGTTAGGTCATGTGCTCCCATGGCTAACTTCCCTCCGTATGCTCATGTCTCACAATCTGTAACTCGGATCCCAACATCACTACCGGGCTTCTGCCTCACACCGATAAATCAAACTCAATACAACTAAAAGGGCAATTTCTCCTCTGCCCGCCACCCCCGCTCTCCCCCTGCCTGCAGCCTGCTTCCCTCCTTCTGTTCCCTCTCAGTGGCAAGTGCTCATTTCTTTTCTCCCTTCTCCCATGCTGCCCGTTCCCCTCCCATACCCAACCCTAACCCGTAGTCAGAGGATGTTTCCAAATTTTAAATCTGATCAAATAATTCTCTTGCTTAAACTTCTACTCTGCCTTTTAATTGCTTTGGGCTGTAGTCTGAACTCCTTAGTATCATAAAGCCTCACAATGTCTTGACTCGTCTCTCGTCATTATTGTCATAGCAGTGTTCACTTCAGCAGTTAGAAACAGCCCTCAGTTCCCTGTATCACACAGTCCGTGATACTTCAGGACCTTGTTTATGTGGCTCTTTTGTGTCTTGAACTTTCTTCCCCAGCTTCCCCATCCTGCTGAGGCTTATGCTTCACGCAGTCTGAGATTAGAAATCGTTTCTCTCCAAAGCCCATCCTTGACCCTCTATGCCTGGGTCATGCGCCCCCCTTGTCGACTTTCCAGCTTACCTTTTACTTACTGCTATGCTAACATGTACCACACTGTGTTACAAATGCCTCTTTATTTCCATAGATTAGTATACTGAAGGCAGGGAATGTCTTGTTCACCAGTTTATTCCATTTATCTAACGGTGCATGGCACCTTTCAGGTAATTGTTAGTACACATGGACCCGGGACAGGAAAAGACCGAATAAAGAATCAGGCCACTCCAGTTTGGCAATTAACAGAGTTTATTAAAGAAAACTTGTCAATGAAGCACATCTTGGATGGCTACAGTACAAAGTGAAAATCTTCTGTGCAACTTCACAGGTGTCAGAGAATTATATAGAATGAAAATGGCAGGGGCAAGCAGTCACGGGTACTAGTACGTGAATGCTAGCAGGGATTGAAATTACTTTACATTCTTGAACAGGTCAGGACAAGGCTATGCCAGGAGTCAGCACATAGCTGGAGGCATGGGAGGGGTGCTGATTTATGTCAGAATGAATGTCAATCAGTTTCTAAGAGTTGTTTTCGGTAAGAAATCTCTCCGTTCTGGCCTAGAAGTAGCTCATACGGCAGACTATGGTCACATCATGGACAGGCTCTCCTCCACAGAAACCAATAAATACTTGTTGAATTAATGAATGAACTGGGTCTTTAAACTATGTCTAAGATTTTTTAAATTATATTTTATTGATTATGCTATTATAGTTGTCCTGTTGAGGTCCTCACTAAGTTCCTTGAGCATCCTTATAAACAGTGTTTTGAACTCTGCATCTGATAGATCGCTTGTCTCCGTTTAGTTCAATTTTTTTTTTCTGGAGTTTTAATCTGTCCTTTCATTTGGGCCATGTTGTTTGTCTTCTCATTTTGGCAGCCTCCCTGTGTTTGTTTCTATGTATTACGTAGAGCTGCTTTGACTCTGTGTCTTTCTTGGTAGTGTGGCCTAATATAGAAGGTGTCCTGCAGGGTCCAGTGGTACAGCCTCCACTATCATGCTGGGTACTAGAGGTGAGCCCTTTGTGTGGGCTGAGTACACCTTCCTCTTGTAGTTGAGCCTTGCTTGCTGTTGGCAGGTCAATAGGAGGGATTTACCCAGGCCAGTCAGCTGCAAGGACTGGCTGTGACCACTGATCACCAACCTCCACCATCTGTGTAGGATCAGCTGTGCAGGGGTGGTGTTCCGACATGGTCTGTAGCTGTCCACTGGGTGCATTGGCCCTGCGGTATCCCGGGTGGTGGAGGCCAAGATCAGCCCCCACCTGTGTTTTGCCCGGGGTACCCTGCCTGAGTGTAAAGCAACCTGAAATGGCTGCTACTTGTGCTGGGCTTGGAGATTTCCAGGTGAAGCCAAGCTGTGACTCTAATCTGCTGCCAGGAGGGCTCACTGAAGCCAGCTGTTGCTTGTTTAACAGGATTTAGAAGCCAAGACCAGCCATTCTTATGGAAAAGCAGCTTGGGTGGGCTCATAATTTGGGTCTGGGAGGGTCTCTGTGGATCTCTAAGGTGGGTCACACAGTGTTCGCTGGGTTGATGGAGTCTCAGATGTAGCACCAGCCTACTGGCTCTGTGGGGGCAGGGCCCAGCAAAGGGACAATGGCCTCTGCTTGCCCTGATGCTAGAAGCTTCAGTCTCTCCCTGTATACCACTGGTGCCCTTCAAGCTGCCACCCCCGTGCTGGAGCTCAGAGGGAGTGAGTCTGAGTAGGTGAGTCCATGTGTATGTTCTTTAGGAGGAACTGCTTGGGGCTCCAGAAGTTTCTTCCACTGACTCAATCCCAGCTGGTTTTGCAGCCAGAAGTTGTGGGAATTTATCTTCCTAGCACTGGAATCCTGGGGTGGGGGATCTGGTGTGGGGCTGGGACTCCTTGCTTCTGAGATTTTTATCCGTGTGGGTGTGGGACCAGCCCATTCCATGTCTATACCCCTCCTACCAGTCTGGATGGATGTGGTTTCTTCAATTCCATAGTTGTCAGACTTCCACTTAAATTGATTCTGCAGTTGTTATACTTCCATTCAACTCAATTTCTGATGTTCCTGAGTGATGGTATTCTATATTTTAGTTGCAATTTTGATGTGGTTGTGTGAAGAGCCTGCCTGCCTACATCACCATCTTGACCAGAAGCCTCTAAGGTTTTTTTATCCAAGGTGGGAGGCAGTGTGGTGGAGAGGAATGTACACAAAATTTAGAATCAGAAGTCTGGATAGAATCTCAGCTCTCTTCCATTTAATCAGCTGTCTGACCGTGAGTGGTTTATGTTCACTTCTCAGAATAGAGAGCCCCCTGGATGTGAGGCACTGTATAGAGTGCTGGCAATGCCAGGATAAAGACAGAGTAACTGCCATCAAGGAAGCTGCGTCCAAAACAATGTGTAGTAGGAGGCAGTGAGGAGGAAAGGATGTTCCAAGTAGAGGGAGTAACAAGGGAGAAGGAGTACAGGTGAGTGATCACGTGCCGCCTTCTGGGAGGTGAGCACAGTTCAGCAAGGCTGCAGAAGAGGCAGCTGGAGAGAATGGGGATCAAGAGGGGAGACTGCAGATAAATAGGAGCCACATCATGAAGAGTCCTTTATAATGTGTTGTAGAGTTTGAGATTCATCCTCAAAGCCATGGAGTTAAACCCCAGAGTTTGAAGCAGGAGAGTCATGTTTCTATCACAGAGAGAGGTTAAGTCTGGTGGCCAGGTAGAGAACGGGTGGAAGGACGGTGATGCCAGAGTCGAGAACACCAATTAGAAGCCTGGCTCAGTCGTCCAGCCAGGAGACAGTAGTGGCCTGAACTTTGGCAAGAACTTTGAAGTTGGAGAAAAGTAGTACTAAACTGATTCAAGGAACATTTAGGAGACAGAACAGAAAGAATCTGGGGCCCTGACTGGTGTGGCTTAGTGGGTTGGGCATCGTCCTGCAAATGGAAAGGTCGCCAGTTCGATTACCAGTCAGAGCACAATCCTGGTCCAGGGTTGGGGGTGTGAGAGAGGCAACTGATTGAGATTTCTCACACATCAATGTTTGTCTCCCTCTCTGTCTCTCTCTCTTCCCCTCTCTCTAAAAAATAAATAATAAATAAAATCTTTAATAAAAAGAACCCCGGAGACTGATTGCAAGAGAGCAGTGAGGGACAAGGAAGAGTAAAGAAGACACTGAAGTTTCTGGTACAGGCAATTGGTACACAGAGGTGCCTTTGCTGAGATAGGAAATACAGAGGATGAAAAGGCCTTTCAACAGAGAACTGATATTATCAAAACAATGCTTTAATGAGGGAGTTCTGTTGGCAGGAAGCAGGATGGGTGAAAGGGAAATGTGTGGAATTGGGAAAATCAGCTGAGAAGTTCCAGGAGTCTAAGTAGTAGTTCTCATAAGTTCTAGTAAGTTCCAGTAGTTCTAGTAAGCTCTAGCAGTTTTGTAGTCTAAGGGCGAGATGAGAGGCTGAACTGAGGTGAGCAGTGGGGACAGAAGGGAGGGTGCGGTAACAATGGACAGCGCTTGGTAAGTAGCACTAGAGCCCTGCGGGACAGCGTCACGCAGGTGCGGTAAGGGAGCTGACCTGAAGGTCTCTGAAAGACAAGCAGAATTGAGACTTGATTCAGGAGGAAAAGATAAAACTTTAAAATATTAGGAACAAAGTAGCATTTCAAGAAGATCAGTCTAACAACAGTACCCAATGGCACACTAGAAATAGAATAGGGAGGGGAGGGAGGGAAGGATGGAGGCAGTGAGAAGACTGGTTCTCGTTGAAACGAAATGCTATGAGAAAGTGGGTATTATTGAGGAAGAGTTTAAGACACTTGTGGCTCATTTACTTTGAGGTGTAAAGGACAGAAAGCAACTGACGTGCACCGTGGCATGCAGCACATTTTCAGTAACTACAGTCATGCAATGCATAACGGCGTTGTGACTAACAATGGACTGCATCATATATGACCGTGGTCCCATAAGATTATAATGGAGCTGAAATATTCCTATGACCTGGTGACACTGTAGCCTTCACAGCACCATAGTACAGACATTATTCACAGGTTTGTGGCGGTGCTGGTGCAAATGACCCTGCTGCACTACCAGCCATGTAAAAGTACGGCACATACAATTTTGCACGGGACATACTACTTGGTGATGATAATAACCACTATGTTACTGGTTTATGTATTTACTATACATTTTACTGTATAAGTAGAGTGTACTCTTTCTACTTATTAAAAAAGGTTTGCTGTAAAACAGCATGCTGTGATATGCCGGCAACAGCCTCATATGACTCATAATGGCATCATTTTCTCTTGTGCTTGATGTAATCTTGTGTTGCTTTGGATGATAACATGCTATGGAGACTTTTAGCCGAGGAGCAAGGGGGTGTACTGCATAGCCTGGGTGTGTAGTAGGCTATACCGTCTCTGAAGTCTATGCTGTTCTCACAATGACAAAATCACCTAACAATGCATCTCTCATCCCTGTTGTTAACTGGTGCATGACTGTATTTGTTTACATGTTTACCTCTATCAATCAATGGGCTTCTTGAAGTCAGAAACTATGTCCTATTTATTTTTATATCTATGCCTAGATTATGGCATAGACCAAGTCTCACTAAATATTCTGAAATGACCAGTTTAAGGAATAAAGAAGTTGGGAGGGCAGAGTATATATGAAAAGATTGTTTGGAGAAGATTTTTGAATTTGGCTGTGAAACATGGAGTTCAAGATGACATCTGAAATAGTCCCTTGTAAATGTCTTATAGATACTCACAGAAAGAGTGAGTGCTCAGCAGCTCAGGTGAGAGAAGCAACCTGAGGAGAGGCACCTGAGGGAGTCCTCAGTGTTAATCACCGCCCCCACCCCCTACCACATCTGACATCTGAAAAAGCCACACGGAAGACTCAGTAGCTTCACACTGTGGTGCACTGTGGTGGGGGCGAAGAGTCTGCCCTGAGCAGTCACTCAGAGCTCCAGGTGCTTCCACTGTGTGTGCCGTCGATGCACGGCTCGCAGAGGCACGGCCAGAGGGCAGAGTGCGTGGAGGATTGAACCAGAGGTTTCATGGGTGGGCCTGGGAATGGCTTCTACCACTTTACCTACATGCGTTTGTTCTTTCGTTGGCTCAAAACCCCGGTTTGATGGTTTCTCTGGACTATCCACTTGCCTCCTCAATCCATTCTCTGTCTTCCTCTATGAAACAGGTAATATTGTTATAATCACTCACATCTACAGACAAGGAACTGAGGCACGGAGCTATTAAGTCACACAATAGTCGATATTTGTCTGTGAGTATCCTGGCTCTGGAGCTCTTCCAAAATACATGAAGAAACTATATATTTATTGCAACTGAAATGTACACCTTATCAACCTCACAAGGTGATGTTAAATAGTACTTGGCTAAGTAAGGCTAACCATTTTGAATCTTCAGCACAGATTAGTTAGGATACTTCAGTGTGTGACACAATTGAAAACAGGTCTTATTGAAAAAGACCCAGTTATGGCTTTTTCTTTATAAACAGTTGTAGTAAAATACACAAATAGTCAATATAAACAGAAATCATCATTATGACGTTCTGGATACAAATCTTTGCAAGCTTTAGCAGAACAGCTCAATGACTATTTCCAGAATAGCGCTTAAAATGGTCACTAATACCCTAAGTGCAGTTGAAAGCATTTTTACCTGGAATACTTTTTTCAAAGTTTCAGAATGATTCCCAAATATAAAATCACATTAAAGTGAGAGGAAAAGGATTCTATTCATTGACTTTTTTTCCCCCATATTTAGGGGAATCTTAGGCCTGGACATTAAAACAAAAGCTCTGAGAAGACACTTTATGATGTCCATTGTACAAAGGTGATTGAAAGACCTTGTTTTCTCGTGTTCTGTTTCCTGAAGGTAAAAAGAATCCAAATTGGCAAAGACTAGAATATCTTCTGTGCCTATCCGACCAGAGAAAATCAGATTTTAACATTTTAGAGTCTCACAGGACTCTTTAGTTAGAATTCAAAGGCCCTCGTTCTAGGGGTAGCAGCTCCCTCGCTTCCCAGATCAGATATCCTATCACGGGATGACATGGCACCCCTAGGGATCTTTGAAATGGCCGCACTGTCAGGCCTATGCTTAGGCACTTCCTCACTTCTCTTCATGAGCCTCTCTCCCACCTCCCCATGAGCCCCTTCCCCAAGCTTCTTACTGATGCAACCATTCACCTAATTTCTATTGAGTATCTGCCTTGTGCTGGGGCTGCTTTGATGTTGGAGACACAGCAGTGAACAGAAGATAGCACCACGCCATCACGGAAGTGTTTGTGCATATACAGGTCACATACACGAAACATACATAAGATAATTGTTGGATACTGTTTCACACTGTGATGAAAATTAAACAGGATAATGGAGTAAAGTGGACAAGAAAACAATTTCCTGTGTTTGCTGGGAGCTAGCCTGGCTCTCACAGTGAGGCTGTAGTATTTTCCCGTCAAACAGAACTTCATGGCATACTGACATGGGATAAGGTCACTCTATGACCACAATTGGGGGAAAAAAAAAAAAGACTACTCTGTAATCATGTCTGATCACAGACAAAACCCAGTGCACTGTGCAATCCACTAAAATGACCAAACAGCCCCCTCTCCTAGCTTTACCAACTGCAGCCATAGCCCTGCTCTGCTTCCCTTGTCTCCCAGAAAAAAATTCATTGATACCCAGTCACAGAATCATTCCCATTTTCTGACAGGCCCCAATCCAGAGTGAACCCTATTTCCTTGAACACAAGCACAAGCCCTTAAAAAGACCCTTATCAGACTTTCTTAAAGAGATGTCCCATGTGTTACCAAAGTGTGCGGTTTCATTTGCTGCTGGGAGCATCGGTAAGCCCCATGTTGTTGGGTCACAGTGTGTTCCTGTTGGACTTTGATTACTAGGCATTGACAAGGGGGAGAAGGGGAACTTCTTTAGTCAGGGAGGTCAGGGAAGTCCTTGATGAAGTGGTGTCATCGTGCTGAGAACTGAAAGGCAAGGAGACAGCCATTTGATTTAAGAGAACATTCCCATCAGAAGAAAAAGCAAATCACTTGTATGATTTGTCCAACATTTTTTTTGATTTCACATACATCAGCTACTTTGACCACCGATTTTGGGATAAGAGGTAGCTAATCCTATTCTAATATCTGTTTTTAATCAAAGGCTTTTAGAGAAAAGCAAATTTGCAGTGTCACGTAAAGGGATAAGGAAGTAGAGTGTGGAAGACACTGGCTCTGAGACAGCGTAAGTGTGCTCATTGGCGCGGGAGGCTTATCCCTTTCCCATTCTCGTCCAGGTCCTGTGCTCTGTTGGCTAGAACTCAGTCATTCCTAAGGTTTTAATAATAAAATGGGTAACCATACCTTCTTAAAGTATGTTAAAAAGAGCCTTCTTCAAAATAAAAAAAATCAAAATTGATATTTTTGGCAAGGAGGGATCCTGGTCCTTCTTAATATTAGACCAGAAATAGATATAATGGTGACCTTGAACTGCTACCATCAGGAGACCGTGAGGTATAATGATACTAAGTGGAGTAATGCTCATCAAAAAGTGTTCTAGTAGTTCCGCTGCTCTAGGATTTTAGGGAGCAGGAGGAAAGGGGAAAACTCCTTGCTCAGATACTTTGTGAAAAGCTCCATGCTATTGTCTTCTCTTGGAAATTTAGAGTGCACATTAGAATATTAAGAGCTCTGAAAATGTTCACATAGAATGATCGGATGAAGTGTGTTTAACAGTCATGATAAGCTAGGGTAATCACCTTCTCCCCTTGACCACTTCATACTCCGAGGGATTCATTTCCGTGGAATACACATTTGGACACGGTTGGTAGGAAACCCAACACTGGCTCAGAGGTCCTTGACCCGGTTGCACACCTTGTTAGCAGGTGGGAGTTCCTAGTTCTGGCTGGATCAGTGCTGTCACAGGGGCCTAAGGGCACAGCTCCTCTGCAGGTGGGCTCTGGCATTATGCATTAGACCTCACCCTTCCATTCCCTTCAAATCTCCTGACGTCAGGGAATGCCTGGCATCGTCATTTTTTCTGACTATTGTTTATACAACTTCCAGCTAATCTTCCTAGGCTGCATGTTATTTATGGTGACATTATAATATTCAAGGATTTCCTCTCTTCCCCAATTGCTCGTCAATCATGGCCCTGTTTCCTGGACTATTAACTTTGACAGAGCTTCTCTGTAAAACTTAGAGTTTAATATCCGGAATTTTAATCTTTCTTTGTACCTCTATCACTTTTCTTGTCTGTAACTGGTCCAGCTATTGGCTCGATCACAACAAATGACACAAAGAGAACATATTGCCTCAGCAGTCATTGGCTTTCCTTAGCTGGGAGTATAAGACAAACACAGAGAGCAGGGGAAAGACTCATCATTAAAAGTGTGCTTAGATGATTTGTTTGTGTTTAGTTTCTTCAGCATTTTAAGGGCATTTCCCTAAGAAAAATACTTCAGAAACAGATACTATTACCACGAGTCTGCACCGTATGGGCAGAATTCACCTGCATCCTAAGCAGCGTGTGCTGGCCAGCGCCCTGCAGAGCATGCCAAACTGAGGTTCCATGTACAAGACATTCCCTGGTGCAGACACCTGCGACAGAAGTGGGAAAGGAGTCTGAAGGGCCTCAGAGAGCCGTCAGACTAAGCTGTGACCCTGAATGAATGCAGAGAGGAGGAAAGGACTGAAAAAAGACTGTGTGTAGTTCTAAGGAAAGCTCAGCAAGGCCTCTGTGAGCCCTGGGGCCCAAGTCCCCCTCAGAGGCCTGTCTTGTCCCTCAGGGAGGGCGGGCAGGGTAACTGCAGAGCTCCTGTCTGGGAGCAGCCTGAGGGAAAGCATAGTCCTAGGGTGAATAGGATAATAGATCTCAGAGCACAGTAACGACAGCCCTTGGCCAATTACTCTCCCTGCTCTCTGAAATCTGAGGAGCACTTTCTTATGATCATCTACAAGATTCTCAAAATGTAGTGTACGTACAAATCACCCAGGAATCTTATTAAAAGGCAGATTCAGTAGGTCTGGGGTGGGGCCCAAGTCTCTGTGCTTCTAACAAGCTCCCAGATAATATGATGCTGTTGGCTCACAGACCCCACTTTGAATAGCAAGGTCCTACGAGTATTCAGAAGAGCCCTATTCAAGCCATCTAAGCAGGTTCATGGAGAAACCTTCACAGGCTTACTACCTCAGCCCTAATGCAGAACCACCCCGGCTGCAGTCAGATGTATACACCTCTGAGATAGGTTTTTTTTCCCATTTGAATACTTCATTCCCCTTTCTTCTAACAGTGCAGCGGTCCACCCCCTTTTGTCACACTGCTTGCACAACTCCTTAAGGATCACCTTTCCATAGATACATATGCATTCATTTTTAGCAACAAGAAAGGGCTTTGGACCTTTCGGATCTAAACAAATCTCCCTTCTCTCCAGTTATTTGGTTTGGACACTTTATGTTTTCTAATCCTAAGCAAAATGGTTTAAAAGCCTCTTCCAACCATCTGAAGTCCATTCTACACAGAAATTCTGGTGTAGCCAGGTACCATAATTCTCTTTTATGTGAGCGTTCCGAGGGGTCTGGCTACAGGCATCTCCTCCAGGTTACCAGAGGCTTCTGTAGTTATCATTCTAATACCATGTAGCTACCCATCTGTCATTAAACAGATCTGTTCTCCTCCTTCACTCCAATCATTGGCCTTTTTGTATATTTTAATTAAATTCCCTACACGGTGTCTATTGTATAATTAGTAGTTTTCTTTTTTTAATTAATTAATTTATTTTTACTTATTGATGAGAGAGAGAAATAGATGGGTAGATAGATAGATAGATGATAGACAGATAGATATTTGTTCCACTTATTTATGCATTCATTGGTTGCTTCTTCTCTGTGCCCTGGCTGGAGCTCAAAGCCGCAAACTGGGTGCACAGGGGTGATGCTCTAACCAACTGAGCTACCCAGGCAGGGCCTAATAGTAGTTTTCATACTTTTTTCCCCCCTAAAGCCATGGAATTCTTTCATCAGAAAGAAAGCTTTAGTGAAATATATTAGGCTGGTCTGGCTGGAACAGTGGGAGATAAAAGAAGTGGCCAGGAACATCCCTTGTATATTACTGTGTTTAAGCATTGGGGAGCAAGTAAGGATTTCAAGGAAGAAATAACACAAACAGACTCACACAGTTTGAGTAATTACTCTGGCAGAGGTGAGGAATGTAGGAAGCAGGATTTTGCCACCTCAAAAAATATCTCTTTAACATAAGGATTACTTTAGTCTGATTATTTTTAAGAAACAAAACTGCAGGAAAAGCTTTTACCTCTCCCTTAACTGCCTAAAAGAATTTAGATAAAGGAGTCGTTCCTGGTCCTGGAAGAACACTATCACCAGATATATCTACAAAGAATATTGGCTAGGTATAGGCAGGGCTTCGAGATCAAAGTCTTCTCTGTGTCCCATTGTCTCTGCATGGCATGGCACATTTGATTTTCCATCTCCATGTGAATTGCTTTCCTTCCCTTTGATGTCCCAGACCCCATCCCCTTTCTCCTTGGCTCAGGATGGCTTCTAATTGCCTGACTGCCTGTGGGCCACGTATTCTTATGGAGCTCCCATTTGTATGAAATTAAATCTGATTTTCTCCTATTAATCTGTCTCTTGTCAATTTAATTCTTAGACCAGCCAGAAGAATCTAGAAGGGTAGAAGGGGAAATTGCCCTCCCCAACAGGAAGAAAGACTGGCCCAGGTGGAATCAGAAAGACTAGGACAGAAGATATGAGGAGTATAGGCATATTAAGTGTGGATGAAAATAAGGAGCTTTATAATGAATCTAACTGAAAGTAACTTCACATGGTGACCTGATCATAAATTCCTAACTGGGCAGGTCATGATGGGTCATCACATCCCAGGCTGATAGCTTTTTTAGTAAAAGGTTTTTAAGCAAGCCCTGTCCACTGTTCTTGTGCCTCTAGGCTAACACACTTTGAAATGACAGAAATAATTCTCTTTTCCAGTCTCCTCAAAGGGAGCACATAACCACCCCCACAAGGGAACATAATTTTATTAACTATACTGTACCTTGCCTTCACCCACCTTCATGTAACCTTCCTTACGTTCCTTCCATAATCCCAAATGTATAAAAGAAACTGCAAAACCAACATTCTGTGAAGCATTTGAGATCTTGGTTCCTGGCAATGTCGTCAATTTGGCTCAAATACACTCACAAAAATTCTCCATAGAATGTTTCATAGGGTGTTTCTTACACGGGCACAAGGAATTAGAGTCGTCAGAACTGGCTCTGTGGATACGGAGGGAGTGAGAAAAAGGAGTGCTGCTTCCAGGTTTCGAGCTTGGGCAACTACTGATGCAGAAATGCAGGGGTTGTCAAATATGGAAATGAGAAAGACAGGAGGATAAACAGGTTTAGGGAGGCATATAATGAGTTCAGTTTTGAAAGAGTGAGTTTGAGGGAGACATGCAGGTACTATCTGGGTAAGTGAATGTGGAAATCAGCAGTCTGACTTAGAGACACCACATATTTCCAAGCCTATGTTTATTTGCAGACCATTCTCAGGCTCTGTTTAGGCAACTGCTCCAAGTTCATACTAAGTATGTTTTTTTTTTCCCAACTGAATTGTCTGCCGTCTTACTTTCTTCCAATATATTCTGCAAAATGAAGATTGCCTGCTACACTTGTTACTTTAGTAACTAATTCTCTCCTTTTTCCAAAGTGCTCTTGCATATTTGAGTTTTGGGTTTTCCTCAGGCTTCTTTGTATTGGCCATATGCTTAAGCACTCAGAGAAAAAGGGAGGGTTTTGTTCAGTTCCCTTTGTCAGAGTCATTTCTGTTTAGAATCTGAGCTCAAAAGATTTAGAGGCTCTAGCTAAAAGAAATAGGAATTAATAGAAAATCGTGGGTGCAATCTGGAAAAGGAAAGAGAGATTTGGTTGCTACTGTTAAAAAAACTAATAGGCCCAGCCCTGGCTGGTGTGGCTCAATGGATTTAGTGCCAGCCTGTGAACCAAAGGGTTGCCGGTTCAATTTCCAGTCAGGGCACATGCCTGGGTTGCAGGCCAGGTCCCCAGTAGGTGGTGTGCGAGAGGCAGCCACACATTGATGTTTCTCTCCCTCTCTTTCTTTCTTCTTTCCCCTCTCACTAAAAATAAATAAATGAAATCTTTAAAAAATAAATAAACAGGCCCATAATGGAGTCACTTTTGCTAAGCCATGGTACCAAAACAAAGTTAATAACTAACCTAATTGCAGTTCCAGCCTCTCCCACAAGTGGAATTTTAAACCAATCACCAATCAGTCTGGAATTTCCTGAGAAAACACTAATAAGAAAACCTGCCTGATAAGACCCCCTTGCCTTCCTCTAATATCCCAGCCTGAAATAATCCCCATTTTAAACTTCTTAGTCCTGCCCTCTTTCTACCTATAAAAACTTCCCATTTTGTACAATGCCTTGGAGCATTGTTGTTAGATGGGATGCTGCTCAATTCTAGTTGTTAGATGGGATGATGCTCAATTCATGAATCACTTAGTAAAGTCAATTAAATCTTCAAATTTAGTTGGTTGAACTTGTATGAAAAGAGGTACTATGTGTGACAAACTGGATATACTGTGCTTTGTTTGCAAGGTTAAGTTTTGCTGTGTATTGTTTTCTGTTACATTTCAATGGGGTAGTTTTCAAATTTTGGTTTAAACTTTTTTTTTCCTATTACAGTTTTATTTACCTTAACATGTATTCTAGACTAAGTATTTGAAGGTAGGACAGTGGGCTAATAAATGTAGTGTTATGCATAGAACACAAATAAAAGTTTATTGTACAAAACTACAGCCTTCACATTTCATAGTTCACTAGAAGGCTAAAGAAAAACTAGGTAATTTTTAAAAACCTACACAAAAATTTCATTTTCACTTCCTTTCATCCCCCAACTATATACTAAAATGGGTTTTAACTCCTGGAGAGGCCACTGGGAGGGAGGGTTGCTGAGTGGTTGGGACTTGAGGCCCATCACCATTATTTCATCCAGAGCAACCTAATCTGTTCTACATAAGCTTTCATGGAAGAAGGGTTCATGGCTTTTTCGGAGTGTGAAAACCACTCTGTTGTACAACAGAAGGTGTACGACATATAAAGAAACCACTGACAGAGAAGGTCAGAGTGAAGGAAGAAAAGAAAGCTGCTTAACAATTGATGGACATCTAGGTAGTAGTAGGATGATAACCGAGGAAGTTTTCAGGCAACCTGCAGATGCACAATAGCTAAATCCCTCAGCACTTCCAGGCAAATTCCTCACCTAGAGGAGATATACCATGGTTGGAAGCTTGGTTGGCAAGGAAGGGGATGTGATTGATAACACAGAGGGCTAAAGCCTTCCAAGCCCTCTCATAGGACCAAAATGAATGCACATGCGCATGTTTTTGGAGACAATCACAGAGGGGTAATGCCATGTGACAACAGGAAGTTGACAGCTGTGATGTCAGAGGCAAAGAATTGCACAAAGTTCGTTAAATGGGCCACAATTTTTCAGCCAATATTTTTCTCTACATCTGGAACAACTTCCCTCCTTTTCTTCAATGAGCTAACTTCTATCTATTCTTCTATAACTGAACTCAAGCATTCTCTGGAACAGGAAGCCCAATAAAGTTTGGATGGATGACCCTTCTTTGTGCTAAAACACTATACTTGGACACAATTCTAGTCCATTTCAATGTTAATTTACTTTTGTTTCCCCAAATCCTAGCTTCTTAAAGGAAATGCATGACATCTCATCCTGTATCTTCAAAGCTTAGCACAGTAAGTGCCTAATAACTGTCTGTTGAATGAATTAACTAACCCAACAGACTTAGATTCCCCAGTGCAATGCAGGCAGAATTCTGTACAGGTACTTACGTGCACCCTTGACTCAGAGAACAGTTTTAAAAAGAAAAGAAAACATGCCCATGCTTAAAGAATACGGGAGGGGTGAAAGATGTAATATTTTGAGACTCGTTTGTGTGTGTGAAGAAAATGAGACAAGAGGGGATGGAATGCCTATCTAGTAAGAGATTAAGTGGCTTAAGGTGTCTCCAGTAAGGCGCCTGACGTAATTCACAACTAATGTATTGCGATGTATGCATTGGGAGTGGGGGAGAAATGACACAAAATGATTCAAATTTTTTGGATAGTGAAACAATGATCCCTATGTTGATTGGTATAAATAGTATCTTGTATGAAAGTTGTGTTTTCCTGAGCGCTTTTTCAAAAGTGCCGCCTGCCCTCTCCTGCTGTCCTGTTTTCAGTAAATCAAATCCATCCTCGTTCAAATCAGACAACATATGTTAAAATCTCTGCCTTTAAGTTCAAGGACGAGTCCGCTGTTGTAGACTGAGGTCGAGTCCGTTCCTGGGAAGTGGCGGTAAACCTGACTCCCCAATATTTCATGTGGGGTTCAATGGTGCCAAGACTGCAGGGGGCGAGCAGAAGCCCCCAGATCCAGCGAGTTTCCAGAAGAAGGAACGCAGGTCTCTAGCCACCCTTCGGGAAGAACAGTTTCCCTGGAGCCCCGCCAGGGGGAAGACTAGGGCAGCGCACAGACCAGGACTGGGAATCCCAACCGCCCGGAATCCCTTTCACTACCTGGCCTGCAACCCGGAAGCAGATGTGGGCTGCATGACGCTCTCGGGTTGCAGTTCCGGGTCGGCCAGCTCTAGATTTTCTGCAGCAACGCCCCACCCCCGCATTTCTGACCTGAGCAGGCTGTGGCCAGCAGCTCTCGGGGCCACATGGCTGAGGTGGACACGGGGAGCGACCAGAGGCAGGTGAGGCCCCAGAGGGGCACAGACCTTCACTCTAGGCTCGGCCTCACCTCTCCATCATGGGCGGTTTCTTCCATCAAGGGGCCCTGTGCTCGGGGCCGCCCGCGGTTCCGTTGCTAGCTGCGCGGTTTGCTCCACGACCTTCCATTTTCCCGGCTTCAATTCATGGCTCAGTGGTCTCACGCCACCGCTCCAGTTCATCTGCTGTCCAGGCCTGCCTGGATGATGTCATGGTCAACCATCAGCACGCGACTGAGCAGCTCGGGGCTGAAGGCAGAAACCTGGGTTCTGCTCCCCGCCCCGTTGCCGCTGCGGCATCTTGGACAAGCCACTTAAGAACCCCGATTTCTGCCTTTGCAAAAACAGGCAATAATAACACAAATCTTGGAACTCCAGTAGACCCAAGGGTCTACCGGTTCTTATTTTCTCTTGGTATTGACTCTTCCTCTGTTCGGGGCTCACGTGGGTGTCTTAAAGCTTTCCCTACTGAGCTATGAGGACAATTTGAGAGGATACAAAGTTGAATTCATGCTTAGCTTCCCAGTTCACCTTCAGGTTGGGTTATTTTTCTTTTTTAACCCCCAACCAAAAGCATAACTTCTGAAATCTTTGATTACTGAAAAACCCCCAAACCAGCCACCCACTCTCGTGCCCAAATCCAAAACAGCAAAAGAGATCCCCCGAAGGAATATAGGGCTAGAGTGGGGGTGCGGATTACCTGTTGAAAAGATTGAGCGAAGATACGTTTATCCTTTCACTTGTGTCTCCTGTTCAGAGTAGTGGTGGACAGACATGTTTTGCCCCAGTAGTGGTCGGAATTGCAGAGTGTCGTGGCGAGACTGGTTCCAGTCATCGCAGTGATATCTGGCGACACGCTGCTAAGAGCGTTCGGTAATGTTCATTCAGGGATCCTTCATCCAGACGAGTAATGGTAAAGGCAAATGCTTTGTAAAGGAGTAAAGAAAACTCAAGATTTTTAGCATATGTACATTTATTGACTTTTCTTCCTTATCAACTTCTTTCAGAATGAGGAAATTGAAGCAATGGCAGCTATATATGGCGAGGAATGGTGTGTCATTGATGACTGCGCCAAAATATTTTGTATTAGAATTAGCGACGATATAGATAACCCTAAGTGGACACTTTGCTTGCAGGTATTTTTTCCCCTTCATTACAGTCGTTTACCAGTTACAACATTGACTCTGTATGATTGACTGCTCTTGTATTTCCCTGATGACTATTGTGTGACTTTTCTAAATTGTCTTTTTTGTTGTTAGCTTTTGTTAACTATTGATTATCTAAACACATGGGTAATTAAATCTCTGGTCACTTTCAAGTCATGCTTTAATTGGTAGTCTCAATTTTTCCTCTCAATTGAAGTATTTTTTTTTTTTTTAGATTTTTATTTATTTTTAGAGAGAGGGGAAGGGAGAAAGAAAGGGGGAGAAACATCAATGTGTGGTTGCCTCTCACATGGCCCTCACTGGGGACCAGGCCTGCAACCCGAGCATGTGCCCTGACTGGGAATTGAACCAGCCACCCTTAGATTCACAGGCCAGTACTCAATCCACTGAGCCATAGCAGCCAGGGCTTAAAGTATTTTTAATGTGCCATTGACAGACTTGACTTTCACTTCCTTTCATTAGCCTGTCCATTTAATAGGAGAGGATCTTAACCTGGAAGACAGCTAACATTTAAGAGGAGGAATAGGTTTGTAATTTAGATGGTTCATAGAGTAGATACTCATTTCTCTATTAATTGAGAATCAGTTGTGGTTAGGATTAAGTAAATGAAAAGATCAATATGCTTTCTGTTTTAATGCTTATTCTTTGATCACTGCCTATACTTTCAACATAAGAGGTGCTAAATTGAGTTTTTGTCAGTATTTGTTTTTATAGTACTATTTTGAAAAGAAAGCTGTACCATTGTCTAAGTGTTAGCTGATAATATATTTAACAGTATTTAATAGGGTTTTTTTTTAGTATTTCTTCAGAAAAATCCCTGGAACATATTATAATGCCAGTCCATTCATTTAGAGTTAGGGTATAATGACCCTATTTCAGTTTTTCTTTTCCTTCATCTTTGTCTTCCTCACCCTTATTTTCTAGGTGATGCTACCGAATGAATATCCAGGTACAGCTCCACCTGTTTATCAACTGAAGTAAGCTCTGTTTTCTACATTTATGTTTTTATAAAAATTATACTTCTCAAGGATTGTTTCTCTGTATTGTATATTGTGCTTATAAAAAACTTTTGTTGTCAAAATGTGTATAGAAATTAAAAATACCGTTTGGACTCTGTATAGAGCATTTAAATAAAAATTTAAATTCTATAAAAAGTGAAATATGTCACTTAGTATTTGTCTGTAGAGATGGGGAGGGAACTTTAGACAAACTGGTAATCTAGAAACCCTGGCTGGTAGAGTTTCTCCTAACCTGGGCTGCTGCAGGTCTGCCACAGTTCTTGGCATGCCTCCGCCTCAGATTGCCTGCCTTCCAGGAATTCCCATGGCGCTTCTGGTGCTTCTTCCTGCTGTTGTTGTTGAGAGTCATCTTATCTTCTCAGCAGCCAAAGCTCGATCTTAATGAGTCATGACCCGTTTGATTGCAAGTAACCTTGGATTAACGTTGCCTACTTGACCTGTTGGACTAGGATGCATAAACTGTGTTAACAGAATTGCGTTGAATCTCAATTACTAAATTTTTACCTGGCAATGGGATTGTTTTTAGTATGAGTGTTTTAAAACCATAGCGATAAAATTTGCTGTTAATAATGAGCCTGTATTTTACATTTTTATTTATTAAAAATGTTAGATGTAATTACAGAATGCTTGTAAACATACCCTTTTCAGAAAAAGTTAAATATTTTACAGTCCTGCGACAATCAGCTTATTTGTTAGAGTTGTTTTTGAGACACCAGTTAGAACACGTTGGGAATTTCTGATAGTGTGGCAAAAACCATGAATCTGGAAATTTAGATTCTGGAACTTGTCCTACCACTTCTGTAAACTTGGGCCGTTTCATGACATCCTATGAACTCACTCCTGTTTTTTAAACCATATTTTAATTAACTAAGACTGATACTGGCTTCATCATGGTTTCTTGGGGGGACTAAATGAGTTAATGTCAATGAAAGCATTTTTGAACTGTGTTGATTTAAGATAACATTTTAATGAAAATAGATAATTTTTAAAAGTAAAATAAAACTAATTTGTGATATAATCCATAATTTATATTTGAGATATAAAGAAATCCTCAAATAATCTTCTTTATTGTCTTTTTAAATTTTAGTGCTCCTTGGCTTAAAGGGCAAGAACGTGCAGATTTATCAAATAGCCTTGAGGAAATATATATGTAAGTGAAAGTGATTAAAAAATTCTATTAGTGATTCTGTTTTAGGCTTTTGTTGGAACTGTTACATGTTGGGGCCTTTCCCCCAATTTTTTTAAAGCTGTCTTTCCATTAACAAAATGGATGCACTTAAAGAGTCCTTGAAATATTGCTTATATAATTTTATATATACATTTGCTATTTTAGGCTATGTTGAATGAAACTGGTAACACCAGAATCCTAAGCATAATTATTTATTAAAATACTATGTACTTTTAATGTGTGGAGTCTATTAAATATATTGCATTTTTTTACTGTTCCATTAATTCAACAAATAGTATATAGCAGTCACTGTAGTAGATCCTGGATACACATAGTTAGCAAAGACAGAAATGGTCCCTGTTTTCATGGCATTTAGAATTACTGGTAGGAGAGAGATTACCTATAACGTAAAAATGAATGTAAAACTGCAGCCGTGATGAGTTCTGTAGAAGAAGGATGTTAATGTGTAGCACCAAATTTGAAACAAGATCTGACCTATTGTAGGAGGTTAGGGATAGCAAACTTGACTTAACAGCTGAGTTACTTAGGTGAACATAACCACCAGTGAAAGGCCCAGCATGTGCGAAGGCTCTGTGTTAAGCAGCCTGGCACATTTCAGTGCAAGTAGTGGTTGCATGCAGTGGGGAGAGAGAGGAAGGGAGAGGGGGGAGCATGGTGGGGCAATGACCTGGAGAGGTAGGCAGGCAAGTCTGCGTCCTGTAGGCCACGTTAAAGGTTTTTGTCTTTATCCTGATAAGTAGGGAAGCAGAGAAGGGTCTTAAGTGGTGTGATGCCATGACAAGATTTTCATTTTGAAAACACCTGTTTCTGTGTGGAGATTAATTGGAAGAGAGCAATAATAGACATGGAACATCAATTAGGAGGCGGATGCAGTAGTCCAGAGAAGAGATGAGTGATTTTGGATTAATTTTAATAAGATATATTAAGTTAGTAAGGCATAATGCTCTGGAATGTCAGTTTTGCTGTAATCCATGAATTGGTAAGTGTTAGATTGTGTGAGAAATAGAGACGGGAGGAACTGGGTGTTCTGATCCAAGTGCCTTTGTTTGATGAGCGATGCGCTGAGTCGGGGTCGACTGTAACACGGGGAAGGCAGGAGTGGGGTTTTTAAAAGAAAAAGCGTGGGGTTTGTGAGGGGGTAGGGGAGGGGTTTGTCTCTTGTTCTTCCAGGCGGGTGCCTCAGGGTTCCAGGATATGAGCTGGGACCATGGGTCAGTCTGGCCGCTGTCTACTGTGGCTGGAGCCTGGTGTCTATTGTGCAAGGTCAGACAGTGTTTCGATTAGGCCTCGGGCTACCAAGCGAGTTGGGACAACTGAGTCATAGGCAGTCCAAAGGGTTGGAAACCAGCCTGACTGGGTCATTAGCAGTCTGGCGGTTGGGGGTCTGGCCTGACCCTTAACATCCCAGGCTGCTTTTTATTATTTTTGTGAGGCTGGGGGTAACTGGGTGAAGGTCTGTCTTCTGGAACTGCTTCCGGCTGGGAAGAGTCATAGAGCTGCCCCTAAGCCATCTCCATGAGCTGTGCTTGCACTTGCTCTTGCCCTGGTTGATAATGTTGCAGGACAAGTGCTGCTCTGATTTGTTTTTTGTCCTGCTTTACAAGCAGTTTAATGATACATGGTCCGAGTATAAGGAGTAGGAGTATTGAGAAGAGGGGTCCCAGGAAAGGCGGTAGGCAGGTCATGCTGGGGAGCCAGGAAAGAGAATCTGCGGAAGGACTGAGATTCTTGATTTTAGAAGCAGACTCCAGTATACCCTGAATGTTTTGTTGGACCTGGCCTGATTTGTTAATGTAGAAACAGCACTCCTTTCTGAGATACAGGCATATTCCTCCCTCTGATGCTGTGAGTAGGTCTAGAGCTTCCTGGTTTTGGAGGGCTACCCCTGCTAGGGAGTCTAGCTATTCCTAGAGTGTAGCTAGGATTTCCCCTGTCTTGGTAAGTGCCTCTGCTGTTTCTAGAGATAATTGGTAATGCATACCTAGGGAGGTGCCACCTGCCGCAGCCTGGTCAGATGGAGGAGGAGGGGATGTGTAGGGAGAGGGGCGAGAGTCCTCAGGGATTGGAAGATGTTTCTGCTGGGGCGCTGGGAACAGATGGTTGCTGCTGGGGAAGGAGAGAGTGAAGGGGAAGGATCTGGTGGGTGGACAGGTCTGGTACAGGGAGGGGTGCCTGCGCAGCTCAAAGAAGGCCTGGGTATATGGGACTTCACTCCACTTGGCGAGATGCTGACAGTAATTTTCAAGGTCTGTGAGGATTTGAGGGTCAAGTGTTCCATTTTCTGGCCAAATGGACCCATTATCCAGCTTATATTGAGGCCAGGGCATGTTACAGAAGAAAATAAGTTTCTTGGATTTTAGGTGCATTTCTAAGCCTAGGTCTTTCAGATTTCTGAGCAGACACCCCAAGGGAGTGTTGCAGGGAGGCAGCTGTTGGCCCCCACCCATTATGAGGAATAAGATTTTGGCGGGGGAAGGAGCAAGCCCAGTCTTCCTATCCTAGGACAAACAAGGAGGCATCCCACCTTCCTTCTCACTCCCAAGGGTTCATGACCCGGCAGGCAGTGACTCACCAAGTGCTGGGATTTTCGAGATGTTGCCCAGGGCAACAGCAGAACAGAGAAGGGGAGTGCCCAGATGAGGGAGAGGGATATACTCCTCAGCTTAGCTGATTTCGCCAGAGTGGATGCAAAGGTCAGGCAAGTGGGCTTCCCCAATCATGGTCCTCCCGGGTTCGGCACCAAAATGTTAGAAATGCACGAGAAACAGAGGTGGGAGGAACCAGGTGATCTGATCCAAGTGCCTTTTGTTTGATGCTGCGCTGAAATGCGGGCTGAGTTGGGGAAAGGCAAGAGTGGGGTTTTTAATAGAAAAAGCATGGGGTTCGTGAGGGGCTAGGAGAGGGGTTAGTCTCTTGTTCTCCCAGGTGGATGCCTCAGGGTTCCAGGATGTAAGCTTGGACAATGGGTTAGGTAAAGGGCAGGCTGTTCCTAGGTACAGGAGGGTCAGCCTGGCCACCGGCTATTGTGACTGGCACCAGGTGTCTATTGTGTGTGGTGGGAGAGAGTTTTGACTAGCCCTCGGGCTACCAGGCAAGTCAGGACAACTGAGTCATAGGCAGTCCAGAGGGTTGGAAACTGGCCTGAGTCATTAGCAGTCTGGTGGTTGGGGTCTGGCCTGACCCTTACAGTAAGGATTGGCATATATGCTCTAGGGCACTGCCCCATTTGGTACTCCTTTTCCATGCCTAGGATCTAGACCATGTTTCTTTTCCTCCCCAAATGTTTGAGTAAAAAATGTGATACTATTTGTTTCTTCCTAGAGGAAGTGTGGTCTTCCTTGAGTTCCCAGGTTTACACTAGACTCTGGAAATAACCAAGAATTGGACATTCCAATAGGGGATGCCACCTTTTAGTGATTCCATTATCCTCAGCATTTATATATTTTTTATTTCTGCAATTAAATGTTTGCTGATGCCTGTCTCTAACCTTATTGACCATTCCAACTTTAGTGCCCTCGACAAACTTCTTTCTGTAATCCTTTATGATTATTTACCAGTTTATGTCCCCTAGAGATAGCTAGCTACCTTACTCTAAGCTGAGAGTAAGTAACTATATTGCAAATTTGTTCACCAATGATATTGTAATTGTTTTTCATTTTTTAGTACTTATGTGGCCTCTGTAAATTGGTGGGGTTGAACGTTTCCTCTTTCTTGAAAATCTTTCTCACACTTGGCTTCTGTCATGTTAGTCATATTCGTCAGTTAAATTTTTCTGTTACCTATGCACAGTCTCATGCACTCTCTTTTCTCCATCCAAAAGTCCTTCCTTTGCCAAGAGGTCTGCTCCCATACGACACAACTTCCTGTTCTCCCTGTCTAGTTGAGTTGAGCTATTTAAGAATTAGGAAGCATTAGTCCTGGCTGGTATAGCTCAGTGGGTTGAGTGCTGGCCTGTGAACCAAAGGGTTACTGGTTCGATTCCCAGTCAGGGCACATGCCTGGGTTGCAGGCCAGGTCCCCAGTAGGGGGCGCGCAAGAGGCAACCACACACTGATGTTTCTCTCCCTCTCTCCCTCCCTTCCCCTCTCTAAAAATAAGTAAATACAATCTTAAAAAAAAAAAGAATTAGGAAGCATCAGAAATTACAAAGTAGTTTGTTCCAAAGATAGAGTATGGTTCATACTGTCTTCTTTACTAAAAGTGCTTCAGTAACCAACGTCTACTGGTAGTATTTTCACACATGTGGTCTAAATAGAAATACATTCTCTTTTCAAAAGTTCTGTGTGACAACTTTGAATTGTATTTTTCCATAAAATTCCAGCAGGGGGCAGCTAGTGAAAAATATTGGTCTTCGAAAATTAAACATATAAGGTAAATGTATGAATATAGTTCTTTAATGTTTATATTTTCATTATGTTCTAAAGAGTGTAACTATCTAGATTTTCATATTAATTTAGCATCATTTTAACTGCTAAATTTGATTTTTGCCTAGATAGGAAGATGAGTTATAGTTCTTATGTAGAGAGGTAAGAAGTCAGAAAACTACCAGTTTCTTAGTCTCTTCATAAACATTTATCGATTATGTTGACACTGTTAGGTGTTTGGAATTAAACAAATAAGAAATGCGCATAGCAGTACAGTATTGTGACATAGTTACTGAGAGGTTTGGACCAAATGCTGTAATAGCATTTTTTTTAGAGGTTTTAGTAACTACTATACTTTGGGCATTTGTAAAGACGGGTTCCATTGTGAAGGTGACTATTGACCATAGTATTTGCCAGGTGATTGTAAAGGAGAAGGATTTTCTGACAGACGGGAGGTGCGTGAGCAAAGACGCGTAGGTGGGGAGCAACCTGGCATCTTCAGAGTTCCGCAAGTAGCTTTCGATGCCAGGTACATAAATTAAGGTAGGTGTACAAAGAAAACCAGTAAGCTGGGATAAGGAGTTGGGGCATTATCTTGTCGGCTGTAGCAGCTTGAGGCAGGGGAAGGATTTAATCAGGTTTGTGTTGCAGTGTGGAGGGTGGGCTGTGGAGAGTGTGAAGGGACAGCGTAGGAGGAGCAGTCAGTGACTCAGGAGGTGATGGAGGCCTTTATTTAAGGCAACAAGAATGCCGAGGGAGAAACATGGTCAGTTAAAGAAATACTTAAGAATATAAACTAGGCTTTGGTGATTGATTAAGTATAGATTAATTTGCTTATCATATCTTATTTTTGTTTAAATATTTTGCATGTGGATATTTTAAATATATGAAAATAATTTAGTACAACCAAAGGTAAATAACATTTCAAAATACTTAGAAAAATTGGTGTTAAGAGAAATGAAAGGGATTAGAATTTTTTTGTAGTATTAGAATTTATGATGGTACATTTCAAAACACTTAATATAAAATCCAAGAAAATGATTATTTTAAATTCTCACTGCTCTTCACATTTTGATGTATCATGGAGTCTGAGAGTTAAAAATTGCAGAGTGAGGGTTGTCAAACCAAAATTGCACCAAAGTTAAACAGGCAAAAAAGACTCTTCAAGACTGTTGAAATAGGAGAGAAGGGAAGGGAGTGGCCAGACTCAGTCTGAACTCAGCTTCTTGAAACCAAAGATCTTTAAGGGCTGGGACTTGCTAGTAGGAAAGTACTGGAAGGTATTGAGGGGAGCTTGGTCCATGAGGTGTGTCTAGCACATTGTATTTCCTGAGTTTGCAAATGAATTTTTCTGTTATTAGGCCATCCATGTTGGCTAATCATTGCTCAGGAGAAGTTAGATTCCTGTCCTCTCAGAGAGTGGGGAGATTGGGGCTCCCTCTTCCTTGATGATTACATCTTGAAAGGATGGCTCCCAGGTCCTAGAGAAAGACACGCCTACGTTGTAAAGCTGACAAGAGTCTTCTAAAAAGATATACATGTATCCTAAAGGAGCAAAGGATTTGTAACAACTCTCCT
The DNA here is from genome assembly GCA_007922815.1 of Macrotus californicus. Lineage (NCBI taxonomy): Eukaryota > Metazoa > Chordata > Mammalia > Chiroptera > Phyllostomidae > Macrotus > Macrotus californicus. Next base: position 44,604 of record VMDR010006112.1, read on the forward strand.
AAAGAAATGTTCTCAGGGAGGGGAGATTACGGCCGCCTCGAGTCAGGTTCTGCCTCTCTGAAGTTCAGTTAAGTTGAAGTTTTTTTCTTTGAAATCGTGTGACAACTTTGATTGCTTTCTCATCTTTAAAATGAAGGTAATAGAATAATGTGAGTACTAAATGACATAATTCATGTAATGTACTTCAGCACTATATAATAGCTCTCATTTTTTGTTCTTATTAAAATAATGAGTTGTCTCATCTAATTTTGTCATTTTAAAAACGAGATGATGGAAACTCAAGAGACATCAAGTGATTGGTCTAAGGTCCCTACCCCTTAGTGCATTTTCGTGATTGCTTTTACCCTTATATCAACAAATATAAACATTGGAACATTAAAGATACAAAAATCAAAGCCACATGTAAAAGTAGAATCACAAATAACTTTGTTTTGATCATTGTGAATTGGATAGTAGTTATTTAGATACAGTTAATCACAGAATATCTCAACTAAATATCAGTTCCTAATCCAGCTTGGTCTTTTATTCATTGTCTTGGTCTATTTAGCTACTTTACTGTAATTGAACTTCATATATAAGAGCTTGACGGCTCATCTTGTAACGAGTGGTTCTCAGGTGTTGCACTCTGAGAGTCCTTAGGGTTAGCTGCCTTCCTCTAGAACTGTTGGGGTGGTGGACAGTGGTACAAGAGGCAGGGCTCCCAGCTTTTCTGTGTTTTGTTTCTGGTTTTGCTGGAGGTTTCGTTACAGCAATGGCCCAAGTTTGAAAACCAAATCCTAGTGGATAGTTAAAGGATAAGAACAAACTCCTGTCACAAGAAAAAAACACAAATACAACAGTAATAACACCAAATATAAAGATAAACCTTCATAACTGTTAGAATTTTGGGGTCCAAGGGAAAGAGTCATTTTCATTTTCTTCAGAAAACCTTTCACACCCGTCCCAAATTCTCTACACTGGGTGTCAGTAAGTCTTGTTAAGAACTAGGGAAGCGGGAAGCCTCAGTCCGTGCTGTGGGGCAGGAGTGCTGCTGTATGCTCTTCTGCGGGAGGGCGTGGCCAGGGGTGATTCGCAGTTAAGGTTTAACTTTATTATTTGGAAATAGTACTCATTGTTACAATGCTTCCAAGGTGTGTCTCCTCTCCCCACCCCAAATCTGAATGTGAATGGACATGCACAGAAGGATGATTTTTCCCTCTCATTGGGTGGTTGTAAGGGTGAAGTGAATTAACAAAGCATTGTTTACATGTCTTCTGTATAGTAGGTGTTCAATAAACAATGGATATTAGTATTGTAACTTTTAGTGATAATGATGTGGAGAATTCAATAGAATGAGATTAGGGCATGGCGAGAATTACATGCAAAACCATAAATTTGTAAGAATAGTGATTACAAACACAAATAAGGGACCCAGCTTTCTCCTTTTGGTGGTACCCCCAGGGCTGCCTTTATTGCTCAGTTTATAGCACTGCCCAGTGTATAGGCCCCTTACAGATTTGTTGAGTGAGTTAAGGTAGGTTCATTTAAAAACAAACTACTGTTGTAAGGTAAGACAAGATGCTCTCAACTTCTGCTTCATTGATGAGTCTCTCAAGTTCAGGTGGCTTACTCCCCTAAGGGCACTGCTCCTTGACAGGAGAGCTAACTGTAGTGGGCACCTGAGCTTCGGAGTAAGTCTGCATTCACATTCTAGGTATGAGCTTCTTATTGCTCATAAGACTGTCTTAGCCAAGTTAACTGATCCTTCTAGGTCTGGCTTCTCATTTGTAAAATGGGGAAATACTACCTACTTACTTAGACAATTATGAGTGTTAAGTGTGTTGATAAATACAATGTACTTTGGGCTTAGTACATACCCAATTCATTTTACCTTTCCTTTCCCTCTCTGTCCCTCTAAGTCTTATTAAGAAGAGAGGATGGGAGTGGTAATTGTTTAAAAAAAACAAAAACCCAAAACTCAGCCACCATTCTCAAGTTTTTAAAAACGTTTCCAATCGACTTTTGCTTCCTCTAAAAAGACGGGTTACCAGAGAGCACAGAGCGTTGTTTTAGTGGTAAGGCGTGATGGGTGAGATGGGGAGGGTTTGAATGATGTGAAAAGTGTTGTTTTCTTCTGTATGTGTGTTTTGAAAGTTTCCCTTGGAGGGTGCTGATGGGTGGTGATAAAGAGAGATAATGATTTCCAGTGAAGCTCTTAGAGGAAGTTGGTGAGGTGTTATGAGGTGGCATGGTGATTTCTTTACAACTTACCTAAAATTAGTGTCATTCCCTAACGGGCACGTACTTGGGCCTTTATTTCGTTGCTGTTGCATTACTTAACGTCACTCTGTGGACATGAACCGTGGCATGTTCTTTTTCTCAATGATGCTTTGAGATGGATTCAGTGATCTGAGTCAGTCAGACATTATTTGGAACTGAAATGAGACAATTTGGGCAATGGAATATTTTGTCCAAAAAAGTGAAATAAAGTTGATGCATTGATCGGTTTGTAGATTAGCTCTCTGAGGGAGTTCCTCAGGTGCTTTGAGTTCTTTGTTGCAATAAGCATACCAAATAATAAATGTACCAAATAAGTGGCTTAAAATTGTCCAAAAATTTAGGAAAGCAAGCAATGATTGGACATTAACACTGAGAAACTAAATTATATTTACACTTATATAATTCATCCAGTTCAAGTTCATAAATTTTCTTTTTCTTCTTTGGTTGTAACATTTCTGCTT